>BMAO01033121.1:0-133136 GCA_019973975.1 Trichonephila clavata
TATACTAATATATAAAAGAAGAGTTTGTGTGTGTGTTTCACCTATTCCGACCAAATTAAGCAACCAGGAGTATGAAACTTGGCATGTAGAAGCTATAGGTCGTTATGCTATTAACCTCGAAGAGTTTTTTTCGAAATTTGCTTTAGATCTTTTTTAAAATTCAATTTTTATGCGATTTTTCAGCTAAATGGAGATATGACGTCATCAGCCATGTCAAGTCTTAACTTTGCGAAAATTAATATTTTGAGCAGTTTTGGAGAGGATTTTAGCACATTTACTGTAAATATATTTATTTTAGTTGTATTTATTCATTTTTTAACTCTTTGGGGAGGAATTACATTTGTTTTTCGAAAAAATAGTCTTAAAAAATGTTTTTCTAAATTTTATTTTTCCGATTGGCAACACTAATTTGATAACAGTAGATATTTTCGTATTTGATTTCCAACGTATTATATCTTTTTCGTTTCTTTAAAAAAAGATGTTTTTTTTATACAGCTTTTTCAGACTAAATAATCATTCTATGCTGATGGAATGGGGTAATATGTACCATTAAAGTGTACTAATTACTAATATTCAGGCGATGTCATTTGGTTCTAAGTTTAACTTTGGCGCCGAAAACCTGTGCCATGATATGAATCTCAGATGGATTGTAATCAAGTTAAGTTTATCCACCGTATTGAATTTGGTAACTGTGTAATTTTTGTTCAAATTATTCTTATTTCCTTTTGTGGTTTGTAATAATGCATGTTGATTGCGTAATGGAACAACTACCCATCTTGCAAGGCCTAAAGCTACTATTTTTATTGTTGTAACCACTTTCATAAAATGTTCTATTTCATTTTATGCTCCTGATTTATCTTAGCTGTACTATGATTATCAAAAAAGCTTGATTACACTCTTCAAACCTTTTTGCTGTATCTGAAAATTTTTTTGTAACCCAAGCACAACCATAGACTGATAATACCACCAACATTCAGGTTAGAAAGAATAAGAGGAGAAGCAAATGTGCAAACCCAAGGTCCTTGCAACTGTTTTGTACCATAATATGAACAAATGTTTTTGCATTATTGACTCTTAAGAATAACATAAAATTAATAAACAACATGGGGAAGCAAAAAAATTTTCAGATACAGCAAAAAGATTTAAAGATGTAATCAGGATTATAGTACAGCTAAGATTAATCAGGAGCATAAAATGAAATAGAACATTTTATGGGAAGTAAATATCTTTAAAAGTGGCCACAACAATAAAAATAGTAGCTTTAATAACCTTAGGCATTGCAAGATGGGTACTTTTTCCATTGCGCAATCAGCGTGCATTATTACAAATCACAAAAGTTGATAAAAAAATTAAAACAAAAATTATACACAGATACATGAATTTAATACGGTGGATAAACTTAATTGATTACAATCCATCTGAGATTCATATCATGACACAGGTTTTCGGCGCCAAAGTTAAACTTAGAACCAAATGACATCGCTGAATATTAGTAATTAGTACACTTTAATGGTACATATTACCCCATTCCATCAGTTTATTTTATTAATGTTTAAATTTTTTATATTTTAAGATTTTTCTGGCAAAAATTAAGGCTTAATTTTTGTTTTGTTTTTGATAACCTTTTAATTTAAATTAATGCTATATTTTATATGTTAGTGTTTCGCACATACTCACATATTATTGCAAATTGGTGATTGTTGCAATAATACATCAGTACCTTTTCTTTTGTTATAAGCTACATTCTGGTACTATTTTGCAACATCGATGAAAACATGGAATTAGCCGATAAAGGTAAAAAAGCAATAAATTTTTTTGGTACTTGCGTATTATTGCCAACTTAATTAATAACTCACCAAATTGGCAACCATATGCTTCATTTCATGTAATGTCGCCAATAGGTTGCGATAATATGGAAGTACCATAGAAAATGACACTTCATTCAAACTATTTGGATTATTAGATTGTCAATATTGTGATTTAAATTAGAATTTATGATACTTACATATAAGTGTCATCACAGCCAAATTGGCGCCATGCTATCGCTCCTTGATATCAAAACAACAAAGATTCTGTGTTGTGTTTTTATGTGAAAAAAAATCAGTCAGATTTTGTTGGATATAGTGTGATTTGTGCTTAGTGCCAGTTTGGCTGCGGGATGCTAATACGTAAGAACACGAAGGCTAATGTGAATTTTTATTAACATATGAGATTTTCTGACATTTTCTATTTGTTCTGAGCTGTTTATTGTAGTTTCGTCAAAATTAGACTTTTATTTTTATATTTAAGGTTTCTACTATATGTAAGGTTGCAAACTAATGTCATAATCTATACTAAATATATAAAAGAAAGAGTTTGTGTGTTTACGCTATTCCGACCAAATTAAGCAACCCAGAAGTGTGAACTTGGCACGTAGAAGCTGCAGATCCTTATGCTATTAAATTTGAGTTTTTTTTTTTGAAATTCGCTTTAGATTTTTTAAATTTAAATTTTTAAGTGATATTTCAGCTAAATGTAGATATGACGTCATCAAACATGTCAAGTATTAGCTTTGCAAAATGAATGTTTCGAGCAGTTTTTTGGGGGATTGTAGCACATTTTACAGTAAATATATTTATTTATGGTTGTGTTTATTCGTTTTCTTACTCTTTGTGATGGAAATTTATTTGTTTTTCGAAAAAATCGTCATAAAAAAATGTTCTTTCTAAATTTTGTTTTAACGTTTGGCAACAGTTGACTTTCGATGTGTTATAACGTATTTATCCTTTTCCGAAAATTCAAAATAGATAAAGGATGTTATTTTTGTGCAGCTTTTTCAAACAAAATGGTTATGCTATTATGGTTGAAAATGGACATGGTGTACTGTGTTATTCTTTTACAGCTTTTTCAAACTAACTGGTCATGCTATTTACGGTTGAAAATGAACATGGTGTACCGTTAAAGTGCTCTGTTATTCAGGTAATGATTTAGTTCCAAGGTTGGTTGGATTGTGTGGAATTGGACACTTATCCCGCCGTGAGTGGGTGATACTAAAGCCTAGCCACCGCATTAAATTTATGTATCTGTGTAATTTTTGTTGATGATTATTTCTTTTTTACTTTTGTTGTTTGTAATAATGTTTGTTGATTGAATAATGGAACAACTACCCAGCTTGCAAGGCCTTTTTTTTGTTCTGGCCACTTTCAAAGATATTTACTTTCCGTAAAATGTCTTATTTCTTTTTATGCTCCTGATTCATGCCAGCTGAACTATGATTATCAATAAAGCCTGATTACACTCTAAACCTTTTTGCTGTATCTGAAAAAAGTTTGCTTTCCAAATGATGTTTGTTATTTTTAAAGAATCAACAATGCAGAAAACATTTGCATGTATTTTGTGCTAAACAGTTGTGAGGGCCTTGGGTTTATGTGGTTGCTTTTCCTTATTCTCGCTAACTTGAATGTTGGTGGTATTATCAATCTACTGATGCATTTGCGTTACTATTCATCTGATGTTGATATCACGGCAACAGAAGGTAGTTGGCCCCAAAGTAAGTTAAACTTGGAACTAAAACATCGCTTGAATATTAGTACACTTTAACAGTATGTCTTGCCTACTTCCATCCTAATAGCTTATATCAGTACATTTCAGCAGTACTTCTTGCCTACTTCCAACTGCATAGCATGACCATTTGGTTAAAACAATAAGTATGATCACAACCTATTGGCAGCATTATATGAAGCAAAGCATATGGCAAACATAGGAAGACGACACATAGGAAATAGTGTTTGCCAACTTAGTGAGTTATTAATAGAGTTGGCAATTGTTGCAATTATACATAAGTACCAAAAAATCTTCCTATGACATTTCAATTCTTACATATTGTCACAACCTATTATTACAACATTGCATGAAATGAAGCACATGGTTGCCAATTGAGTCCATATAACACATTTGAAACAAGCGTTGCCAACTTGGCGAGTTATTTTGAACGTTGGCATTGGTGCGATAAAAGGTTAGCACCAACATTTCCTTCCATTGAAAAAGAAAAAGGGTACTGCTTTTCCTGATACTTATGTATTAGAGTCAAAGCGGCACTTTTTTCACCAAAATTTGACTTTTTCTTCATATAAAATATATAAGAATCTGTTATTTTGATATTGTGGTGCAAATTTTGTTGCGGTTACTCACATATGTACCCTTTTCCTTCTATTGGCAAATTCCATGTTTTTCCACAATTGTAACAAAAAAGTTGAAAAATGTAACTAAAGAAAAGTACATTCATTTTTAAATAATAGGGATTAACTTATTGTTAATGTTGTGATTTAAATTAGAATTTCTATTTACATATAAGATTTTTTGACATGCTTCTTTTGTTCTGAGCTGCTTATGGTAGTTTCTTCAAAATCAAGCGTTAATTTATCTATTTAAAGTAGCTTTTTGGTTTGGATTAATATTATAATTACTATATGTGTAAGTGTACTTTGATATGTATTTCTTTTATTTCTTTTATCAATTTTAAATATTTAAGATTTTATGAAATGTGTGTGTGTTTTTATTTGTTCAAAACTGAATTTTTAAGCGGAACAATAATTTGTGATGATCAAAGGGGTATTTTTTTTACAATCAATCAAACTACACCTTCACTTCTCGCCTGCTTTTATTCTCATGCCATTTTCTGTCGTTGAAAATAAAGATTATTGCTATTCTTCCTTCGCCGGCATATTTAATGTTTTCTTCATTGTAGAAAAATATTGCTTAAAATATCACAGAAAGAAAATGACACCAAATTCAAATTAATTGCTGTTAACATGTTGGTAATATTGTGAGGATAATGCTTTCTATTTATGAGAAACCTGAATGTACAATGTTTTTTGAGTGTCACTGTTTTTTGCCTTATGGTCCCTATGACCGATAAGAACTCATCTTTGTTTTAAATGAAAAAAAATCAAATTTTTTTTAACAAAAAGGGGGCTATTCGCTGAAACTATGATGAGATGCACCCCTTGAACAGATTTTTCATCATGACTTAACTTTGCTTCTTACAATCTTGCAAACCAGAAAACTGTATCATTTGTAATGGTTAATTTTTTAGCAACATGGTTTATTATTTGTTTCATTTAGTACTGTTGGTTCTGGGCTATTTCAATGGGGACCTGTTATATCTGTTTTAGGTAGATTTTTTGGTTTTAGTTCATTCTAATAAAAAAATTTTTAGTACTGAATTACATTTAATACTCTAAATTAAATGTATTACAGAGATGTTAGATAGCATTGCACCCATACCTCATATAATACTAATTTAATTTTTTTTTCAGTTGAAAGTTTCCTAATGTTTCTTATTTATGATAGCATTTAGTGAGAATCACTTTATCATCATTAATTTTTTCTTTCGGTTTGTCTATTGCAAGTTATTTCACCCAAGTTCCCATTGCAGAAACTTACTACTGCTATCACATTTCTAATAATTTTTATTTATATTTGCATTCATTTATATCTATTTACTCTTTAGCATTCTAATTTTCTCTCTTACATTGAAATATTTGTTTTTGTTAAATTATTTATTTTTAGGCCAAATTGCAATTTGTTTAAAATTATTTATAATGTGAACATTCATTTGAAAAAAATATTTTTAATTTTTGGTTATACTACTTAATACAGGGTACTTAATACCCTCCCTAAAAAAATATTTTGATTGCTATAACAGATGAATTTTGGTTTTTAAAACTTAATCCGTGCGAAGAACGGCATTTCAGCTAGTACATGTATAAAATTGTTTTAAGTATAATATATTACAATAAAATATTATTACAATAAAATATTATTTAAATGCAATATTATGGCAAAAAATTAACTTAGAATTAATTTTCAAAACATTCTCTTATCATGAAAAAATGCTTCTATAATAATAATATTTTGCTTATATAAAGTATATAAAGCAAATATTTCTCCAGAGGGTCTGAACTAGGATTTTTGTAAAATTCACATTATTTTCAGAACTGCTACAAATTGAAATAATTATCGGTGTTTTTTTCTTAAAATTTCTTCACTCTGCTATTTTAAAATATGGATAAATCTACTTCTACTACTTAAAAATTCCTAGGTCAAGCCTGTACAGAGTTCTGAGGTATATATAGGCAAAATATTTTTATTATAGTAGCATTTTCCATAAAAGGACAATGTTTTGAAAATAGGTAATTCTATGTTAATTTTTTTCCAACTTATTTCAACTAAATAATTTTTTTACTGTAGTAGTATTCTTAAAACAATTTTATAAATGTATTCTAATTCAAGCGATGCCAAATATCATAAAAATTAACCGTTTATACGCTTTTGCAAAATAACAGTTCCGAACGCGTAGTCGGAGTAAATAAATCTTATTTAAATATAGTTTTGTAATATATTCCATTTTAAAAATTCGAGAAAGGGAAAAAAATTACATAATAATTATCTTATTACTTAAAAGTAATTATTACTGTTCAGTAACATATACAAAATTTAATACTTATCTTGTTAATTTGTACGGTTTATAATTAAAATCGTATTGTAGCCTTAGCGTCAAAGTGCATTTTTATTGCATTCAATACATTATTATTGTATGGGGGTGGGGGGCTCGATAAAAATTATGATTGAAAATTGGGTCACCAATACTGAAAGTTTGAGAAGCACTGAATTAAGATACAGGGCATAGGGCAAATCAAAAAGTGGGAATCCGAAGCAGAAATATAATTTTTAATTTATGAAAGTAGCCTATTAAATGAAATCTTAACTATAAATATGGGTCAGCATTCTTTTTTAATATGCTCCAATGAATGTATGAAAAAGAAAAGGAAAACTTACAAATACAAGCAACTTTAAATCATTTTCAAGACTATTTCTTGGTGAAATGCAGCGATTTAAACTTTGAATGATCTTTCTTCAAAATGAAGGTTCTTACTTTAAATTTCAGTCATTGAAAGAAGATGAAAGAAATAGATATTAGGTAAATTCAAAGTGTATTTCTAACTTAGTTGTGTATGTTGTATTCTGGTCATGAATATAAAACACTTTCATCGCCCAGTTATTTTTTTAATTTATAATTGAATTTTTAAGATGAAATTTTACACAAAAGTTGCAAAATTATATTAAACCTTTCAACCCATGTATTTAAAAAAAACTTTTAAGTTGTTAATCGTAGGGGCAGAGGCGGATTAAGGTAGTTGGAGGCCCCTGGCGGTAAAAGGTTTGAAGCCCATGGGTTTAAAAGTCGAAAAAATAAAATAGTGATAAGAGTCGCTTACTTTAAATTCTCAAAATAAAATGTATTGCTATAGTAAAACTAATCGGCTACAGGAAAAATCTGAGCTGTACATAAAAAAAAATTAAAAACCTTGCTTAAGAGCTTACAGTTTTGCTATACAATTTGATTTCTCTTTGGCAAATTCATCCATTATTTTCACCCTATCTATTTTGTTCTAGACATTTTATTCTGTATATTATATGGCCATGTTATTCACTTTTCCTTTTCTCCCATAGTACTTCTTAAATTATTTTTAACACGTTTTAAAACTAAAAAAGATCATTTACCTGATGCATTCGATATCGATATTGTTAAAAATATATTTTAAAAGTTTTTCTACATTAGGATTTCTTTTACATATCGATACATTTCTAGCGGGGTTTTCATTGTATCTTTGTTTTCTTTTCATTTCTTGTTCCAAGGTGGCGTGGTTGGTTTGTAGCTGGCCTTTACACTCATCCAGCTTGGGGCCGGCCGCCAGGTCCGACACCCGCTTAATCCGCCACTGCGTAGGGGAAACTTAAGTGATATAACTAGACAAATTCTTGATTTATATAAACAGTGAAATTTATACCGAAAGAAGACTTAATCAATTTGATGAAATAAAAATTTTCATTTTTGACTAAATTATATTTCAGATATAATTCAATCCGTTGTAATTACTGTTAGTGGTAAAACCACTCTCTTTATCCAGGATGTGTTTCTCATATATTAACAATTTCTGCTAAACTCAGTTATAAATATAAAAAAGAAATTAAATTTTTTATAAGAATCTACATTTAAATTAAATACATAGGTTCAACTGTCATATTAAACTAGAAATTTTGGTACTAACGTATTATAATGTCGACCGATTTCGCCAAACGAAAAGGCATCACCGCATTTTTAATATTGCGTTTGTATGCGGGAGTGATTCCACCATTGGATGTATCCCGCGACAGTTGGCGATTTCTTTGATTTGACGATTAGATCTTAGTGAAAGTTGAAGTTTTTAATGAAGCACACACTGAGTCACAAAGTGCCTAATTTTTCCTCATAATGTATAGTAAAATATATAAAAAGTAAAAATGCGTAGGAAAGTTAATTTTCTAAAATATAAAAGGCATGAAGAGTAACTTCTCTTTTTCTTTTGCTTAAATCCATTATTATTTTATTCAATTCAATCGATTTTATTTCCTTCTGCGAACTAATAATCAACTCCTAAAATCTATCTGTTGTACTGTACGAGTTAATTGGGACAAAGATTTTTTTTCTTGTCTGAGTTGGTATGTGATTATCAGTTATGTCCCGAACCATCTCAAACCGATATCTGCCCAGAAGTAATAAGACGGATCAGCCCTGACTATAGTTTACTCTCGTTTGATTGGTTATAGTACATGAGTAGTTCAGTTGTGAGCCTTTCAGTGCGATAGCTAATGGTTATAATTTTGCGTTCCTTGTAACACTCGTTACTTTTGCTTGCTCAGAGATGGATATTACTCCGAGGAAACGTTCTAAAATAATCGCTCTTAATGGACTCACTTTGACGTCTAAGAGAGATATAGCTACGGAAGTTGGTGTGGGCAAATCAAGTGTTTCAAGCATTTTAAGAACATTTCAAGATTTCTGATGATCGTCTCCAAAAAGAAAAGGAAGATGTGGACTCAAACGGAAAATTACTCCAAGAACTGTTAAAATGCTAATAAAAAATAGCAAAATAAATCAAAATAAGACAAGCACCGACATTTCAATTGATTTATTTGATTATGGTGTTGAAATGAGTACAACAACTGCACATAAAAGGAAGTTAGCCGTTAAGCATCAAGACCGAGGAAAAAGCAATTTCTAACTCAGAAAAATTATGAAAAAACTTTTAACATTCTGGACTTTTAACGAACAGAAAAAGGTCATTTTCAGTGATGAAACGCATTTATTTGGGCAGGTCATACAAATCAAGTGTAGTTAGACGAAGTGCATTTGAAATTCTGCTGCCAGATCATATCCAAAAGACTGCAAAACACCCTTCTAAACAGATGTGCTTTGGGCGGTTTTACACAACAAATAGCACTGGGAAATTAGTTTCTTTTGAAGGCATCATGATCTATGTCAAATACATAGAGATATTCTGCAGTAGAATTGTTCCATCCGTGGAAACATTTACGGAACATTTCAACATGATTTGGCTTCTTGTCACATTACGGTATTTGTCCAGACTTTTTTGCGGGAAAATAAAATAAAAGGGCCTAATTGACCAGGTAATTTACCAGATGAGAATTTACCTATTGAGAATTTATGACATATTCTCTAGAATTCCCTAGCTGAGATGAGTTGCACGACAAAATAACAAATGATAAAATGTACTATACAAATGTGGTTCCACGATGATGAAGTTAAGAACATGTGCGCTGCACCTAGTGAAGTCAATACCAAGATGAGTTAAAGACGTCATTTCTGCTATAGAAGGACACAATTCGTACTAATATAGAGATCTTTCTGTTTATTTATGGCATGTAAGGATTAATAGCTAGGGTTTTAGAAAAAAAAATATTTTTTTAACATTTGTTCTAATTAATTCGAACTGTATAGTAAACACATAGACAATTAAGTGAGTTGTAATCTCTGATTTATTTTACAAGCTTTCTCGTCATGAAGTCTTGAAGAGAAAGGATGGTCAAGACTACAGAATAGATATGTCAAAGACATGCAATTTGAAATTTATTTTGAAATACATATGCAACTCAAAAACGTACAAATTTAATCTTTTATATTTTACATTTGTTAAGAAAATGGCCCAAAATTGCGTGCACATTGCATTAATTACACCTTCTCCAAACAACGGCTGAGTTTACTTAAAACAGCTCTCGCATACACGATTAAAATACTCATTTCCTTTACAAATATTTATTTATAAAGTAAATTAGTTAAGTTTTTTAATAATAATAGTAAAGAATTATAACTTATATCAGAGAGATTAACCTTTTAATGCACGTTTAAAGTGTAATATAATCCAAATATAGAATTAGATTCGAGAAACTATATACTAACAAACATATTACTTCTAATCTTAAATTCATTGAACAACTTAACAAACACTCTCATCAGCAAAAAAATTAGGAATGTTTTTCTTTTTTCAGCGTTAAGAACGTCAACAGATGCAATCTCACTTGAAAAGATTTTGTAATATTTATTTATTTTGTACAGTTTTAATTTATTGTAATATTTAGAAAAGAACATAATAATTTTTAGTTTTCCTTTAAATATATTAAATCTCTTAGAAATTAAACATTATTTTAAAGTTAAAATATTATACACTCACTTCCAAAAGTTAAGCACGAAGATGCAAAATGCAAAAAATTCAACAAATACTGCTTTGATTGACACAAAATTTGGCAGTAAAGTAGCATATATATTTATACATAAAACAAAATCAATAATTATATACAGAAAAGAAAACAAGAGTAAATTTTTGTAAGTTATCAGATAATGTCATACTGGAGACTTAAACAGAATTATGTATAAAGTGAAAATACATAGCATAAAATGAAAAAAAGGACATTAATAGGTTATGGGATCCCCTCATCTGTATCTGTATCTGTGACCCTCTTGATTGGACGGATAGAGGAACACAAACTCGATGTACCCCGGCATATAGTCCATTCATATATAATCTTCGGCGTACAGTAGCTGCAGATATAGCCTTACCAATGGACGCTGTAACCATAGATGTCACACGTGTGGAGGTCGCTCTGTGATTCCGCTTGGCTACAATAGCAATATATCGATCTTCCGCGGGGGTTGTAACCCTTGGGCGACCGCCTACGGGCCTTCGGACAACTGTCTGTGTGGTTTGGAATTGTTTCCATAAACGTCAAATTACAGAATGATGAGCGCCGAAGCAAAGAGCAACATCTGTCCGATCGACTGTCCTGCTTCAATGCGCCCCACAGCACGCCAGTGCTCAGAATCTTCCATTCGTTTTCTGGAAGTCATAGAAACACGTATGTCTTGAAAACAAATTGTACGAAAACACCTTCTATCAGCACTTACAATCAACTTCTGTAATCCTTCATAAACGTGGCTTCTTGTAAGACTACCCTTTTTGCATATTTCTTGACATGAAAACACGATTGGCTGTTACCTAACATATTTGCAAACTTCCATCTAACTCTGCAGCGAATGGTGCCAATTCCTCTAAGCACTATTCAGTACCTGTAGGAATCGATTCATAGGCGAATCCAAGCTATATTGCAAGCTAAAATGAAGTCCTACACCTTACTATAATAAATGATTCCTTATAAACTAAGATGTTTCTATTATTTTAGTATCCACCTGTACATACATATTGACATGACAGAATTTGGCGTGCTTTCTATATGTGCATCTGTATTGTCTTCAATAACCTATCAGTATCTAATATAAAATGAATTAAAATAAAACATGCAGAAAAACGAATTTGTTCTTCATTCTTTCTGAATATAAGAGAACAATTCCAGAATGAAATCATTTTTAATGTTTTTTTCTAATAAATTAATAGTCTTTAAAATATAAATAATAACTTCTGCAGTTTTAAATCACAAATGAATAAAACTGATAATATGTAAAATTAACTATGTTATTCTAAGCAGAATTATTTTCCAAATGATTAACTTATTAACTTGCAGAATATTAACTCAGTGAGTATTATTGATGTAAATTAAACAACAATTAGCAAACATTTTAGTATTTTTAAGGAATAATTTTTTTTAAAAATATATATTCTGTAAGCATATATTTTATGATGCAATAAATTTTGGTGCAAATCGAGAGAAACATAGACTTAAAAGAGTATAAAATTAAATCTGGAAATGATTTGGAAAATAATCTTAGCTAAAAACATTCCTTATTTAAAGCACCAGTGACAGATAACTATAAGTATAGTTACAGTAATAGTTGTAATAGTTATTCTTATAAAGAAGGCACGGTCCAGACGATGATCACATAACTATCACCATAAATAATAATATCAGTATATAATATTGTACACTTTATAACAGAAATGTGTAACGAAAATACTCGAAATATCTCAAACAATATAAACTATACCCTTAATAACGAAAATGGATTCCGGTTTTTGACCACAAGTTTTTAGTACGTACTAAACTCAAAAGTACCATGAAAAATGTTGCAGAGTTATTGATATTGTTACATATCAGGGCTGTTGTCTCGATGCATTGATTTTTATGGGAAATTCGATACAAGAGTTACAAGTATTGATAAACGCAAACCACAAAACGATTTTAAGATTTATCAAAACTCACAAAAAGAATGAGATAACTATAAGCAAATGATTCGAGCTGAGATTTCAGCTAGAATTATTTTCAAAACTTCCTCTTAAAATAATTCAAACGAGATGAGAATAATTCAGAAATTGATAGGGTGACCCCAACTGTCTCACTCAAAATAAAATTATTGCTACTGTGTTAGATGTAAAATTTAAAATATTCAAATACTTTTGAAAAAACTTATCTATTAAGAGAAAAAATATAAAATTTCCAAGCATTTTAAAAACAGCATTTTAAAATTTAGAACAATTTTTGTCGACTGTTAAGTTAAGTTTTAGATTTGGAACTTGGAAATACCCGAAGGATCTTTTTTCTACCTCATGGATATTTATTTTCACCAGATGACGCAATTCAGGAGGTCCCAGCGATTTTTCTAGTTTTTGACAGTTATCCTACTGTAAATTAATTCTGATATTTTCTTCTTTCCTCTAGATTTTATTTAGCTTCCAAAAATTCATTTTTAACAATGATTTACGTGACAAGACTGGTTATTAGTAAATGAATGAATATTAGACGCCACTTTGTTAATCGCTTAAATGACACGGGTGTATATATCCGTCTGGCTCAATTGGTGCATTTGTACCCTGTACGTATATATCCGCTCTTTCAAAATACGAGTCATTTTCTTGCACTGCTATCAGTTAAACTATTCCGAAGGCTTTAAAATGCATTAAAATGTTCTTGACTTGTTTCATAGAAGTCATTTATGACTTTTATTCCCCCCCCCCAAGAACTGCGTACGTGCGCCTATGTGAAAAATGGTGACACTGAGGAGCGAACTGCGTAACTTTTTATCAGCAGTTAAGGGGTTAAATATAACACGTCCTCAGCCTAAACAATAAAATAACAACTTTTAAGTAAAATTGAATCTTATTTATAATGATACTTCCCTTCAAGAATGATGCATTTAGCCCAGCGATCTTTTAAATTTTTAATACCTTTTTTGTAGAATGATTTGTTTCGGCTCTGAAAATAGGCTTCAACGTCGGAAATCACCTTCATTTGAGCCAAACCTCTTTCCTCGGAGGAAGAGGTCTTTTAGGTCTTTTTTTAGATCTGCAAAGAGCCAGTGGTCGCTTGAGGCCAGATATGGACTCTACGGTAGAAGAGAATGTTACTCGAAGCGCAAATCATTCAATTTGACCATCCTTTTCTTAGACATGTGGCTCGGAGCATTGTCTTGGTGAAATAGAACTTTCTTTTTTGCATTTGAGGACGTTTTTCCTTTACTTTTTCATTCAGTTGATCCAATAACGTCATGTAATATAATAATGGTACTAATGGTTTCTCCTTTCTCAAGGTAGTAAGTTAACAAAATTCCATGTATGTTCCAAAATACGGAAGTCATAACCTTGCCAGTTGACGTTTCAGTCTTTGTAGCTTTGAACAGCTTTCACCATCTGCGGCCAATTCAGCTGATGATCTTTTTGATTCAGCGTGTAGTAATGCATCCATGTTTTAGCCATTGTTTCATATCAAAGTGAAAAATCTTTTCATTTTGCTTAAACAGCTCGAAACAGTGTTGTGAATCGTCGATGCGTTGTTGTTTTTGATCGACAGTGAGCAAACGCGCGACACCCACTTTGAACACAGCTTTCGTATTAACAAATGATAATGCAAAATAGTAAATACACTGCCTTTTGCTATCTTCAATTTCTCTGCTATCTCGAAAAATTTCAATTTCCGATCGGCTAAAATGATTTTATGTACTTTTTTGCTGTTTGCTGCAACAACTTCAGAATTTGGGGGATCTGAGAGTTCAGCGCCATTTTTGTCTGTGTGACCCCGTTTTAAGTCGGCATACTAACTCTTAACTACTGTTGGCGGTGGAGTAGAATCCGGATAACACTTATCTGGTCATTGTTTTGCTTAAACAATGTTCTTCCCATCAAAAAACAATACTATATAAACACATGAAATTATTTTTATCCATTGTATTTTAAACCAACAAAAGTTATTTCACTAAAACCTCTGTGTAACTTTTAAACTAAACAAGATATTATCATGAAATTTTGTGTGTGACACATGTCATTTGAAAGTTAGTACTATTAGGTTATGCTTAAGAAAATTAGAAGGTATCGTCATTTATATGCCAGGCTCAGGACTTATTAAGTGACATGTTAATTCCTGGTTGAGGTAGCTCAATGTTCATGGTCACCGACATATGGGCGGTATTTCCTGTGGTGGAGTTCTGGTGCCCCTAAAGACAAAACGCGTAGACGGGCTGGGGTACATTAGATCTGTTGAGGCTCAAAGTCCTCTCTTTTGGCTGGTGTGAAAATTTAGAGAGAGGCCCCAGCTCAAATTCCGTTCTCGTCACTTGAGTAAGGTTCAAAAGTATGAGTTTCCATTTCCAATATCCCACACGTTACTTTCGAGTGAGATTTTAGTAAAAATATATCAGTCAAGTATGGCTCTTTCGACAGTAAAAAGCAAGGCATTTTATGATGAATCATTAATTTTTTTCCTTTAGATACAAATTTTGGCCATAGTCATGGTCATGAACTCGTTGATGGCTGAGATATATTAAATCTACAAATTATTTCTTGTTGGCGTACTGTGGAAATTTGGAAGGTGATAGTCCTAATATATCCGTTAAAATGCAATATTAGAAATTCTTAAGTTTCATCTTATCTTTATTAATCCAAATCTTATCTTTTTCTCATCACTTTATGTTTAGATCTCAAAATTACATTTTGAACAATTGTTTGCATCATAAAAATGATCAACATAATTTAATGTGCGTTAAGGGGGCATAGTACCTTAATATAAAATAATTAAATATCAATAAAACCAACCAATCTACGATAATTCATTAAAATACTTTTTGGTAACAAATCTTAAATACGCATTGAGACATTTGCTAAAGAAAAATAAATAGTTCCTTGGTTAATGTGAACTAACATTTGTGAATTATTCAACATGATATTTTCCCTTTCTAGTTAAAGTTAGAATTCCTGAATATTAAAGAACCTGCATGACCATTAACAGTAATTTAAAACAAGTCGTGAAAAGAAAGATAAAATTAGATGACTCATTTCATGAAAGAAATGCAAATTCGATCATATTTCAAACAGTTTGATTCCTCATCTGAACTGAGAAACAAAACCAAATAAATTCAGGTTCTATTTTGTAAATTTTGGGGCAAATTCTAAGGTAGACGTCAATTTAAGAAGTAGAATCCCTGGAGAAAGTGATTATATTAACTATGCCGGCTGAAAGGTCTTAAATAACTGGCGAAAATTCATCGTTAATTATAGTTTACTAATTGACTTCTTTAAAGGTCCCACTGTATTCCGAAGTGATGAGCCAATGCGTATATAATTACGATAGATTGAAAGCCGAGAGCAAATTATCCCTTAAATAGTTCAAAAAGCAAGTGTCTGCTTGTGTGTTTGAGTTCATTAATGTAACTTAATATTAAAGTATAGTGTTTCAATATTGTGCTTCATGAAAGTTGTGAAGCAATAAATAATATTATTACAATGTGCTTGGGGGTGGGGTAGATTAGCCAACATCTCCAATTAAATGAATAATAACATATACATTAATGGACAAGTTCGACGAATGACTACACGGAGGCAAATTCCCATACATCTACAATGAAATAGTACAGCAAAATATTTATAATAATAAAAATCACTCTCGTTGTAAACAATCTTTTCAATGCTCCAGAAAAGGATCTCTTAAACAGTTCCAGTTGCACAGGAATTCAGATAAAGTCCCACTGTCTTATCGTAGTAAACGCACAAGGAAATTATGATTTCGACTGACTTCTCTTCTGAACTCCAGCGACATTTATATATTATCAGGAAATTTCCAGAGAGGTTTATTCTAAAGACTTCTTAATGATTCTTTGGCGACATATTTTTCGTAAATCTTCCACAAAGGGCTATAAAGTCACCACTCTGCTAATCTTGGTCACATTTTCGAGGATTACCATTTTATTTTTAAAGTTCTCGCTGGGAAGTGAACTTCGCCTGTAGAGCTCTATTTCCCTCAAGGAGAGCGTTGTCGCGGAGAAAATATTCATAAAGTTAGTATATCACGAAATTGATACTGGCAATCACCCCCCCCCCCTTGTCTATTCGCGGCCTTACCCCGCTATGACAGAATCAAAGAGGCAATCATAGATCATTAGATGTTAATAAGATGTTAGTTGGTGAGTGAAAGATCGTGAAATGATAAAGTGCAATCGGAGTATATCAATTGAATATTTCTAAGAGAGGATCAATCGACGGTGATTAAATCCGGATAGGGATCGCATTCAACGACTCAAGTGTAGGACTCAACTTCATAAAAGTACAGGTATCGTGATCCTTATTAAAAAAAGAAGTTTAGCTTATTAGTGCGTGACGTAGTTTATATTGAGTTTGCTTAAGTTATTGTGGAATCAGTTGAGGGTCCGTATTATTATTCGCAGGCTAACGAGTCTCACCTCCGCTCTCTGCTATCTGATCATAATTAGATTATTATTGTGTCTGCTGGATATTTTGGTGACAATAAAATAATTAGAGTGAATCATGTCTACTGATTATTCAGTTCCTCCCACATATCTAGCTGGATCCGAGAGTAGACAAGGGAGCACAGAGTCAAGCAAGATCCGACAGGCATTACTAGTATATATCCTGTCTTAGAAGATTCTACTATTTACTTTTTTTATTCAAATCAAAACAAACTCTCCAATTATTAAAAAAGAATTTGTAATAAGTACTGATCAAATAATTTATTAATATGTGTTTCTTTGTTTTTTTAAAAAAATAGAAATTTTAAAAAATACAATATGATATTTTTTTTTAAAAATTCATGTAAAATATCTCAACGTTGATGACCACTGCCTTTTTCTGAGATCTCCATACATCATTACTATAAAAAATTTTATTAAAAATAAATAGCACGTAATAATACCAAAATCTACCACTCTTTCATAACATTAAAATCCATTTTTCTATATTCATCTCACATACACACACACTCACACACACACGAGTAAATATTTCCGACAAAATTATTTTTGCAGTAAGAAATAGAGAACAAACGAAATCCAATTATTTTTGCCTAAAATATAAAAATAATAGTCATTATCCTCCTGCTCTTAGCTTTCATTTCGTTGAAAGACTATGCATTATTTTTAAGTTATTAATATCTTAATTCTAACATTAAGCTTTCAGTTGCGTTGAAAAAGATTCTTATAAATTTCGCAATTTCAATAAGAACGGGACGGCTACAATTTCCAAAATTATATTATAATTATTTTTACCCCCCCCCCCCCTATGCTCACGGAGTTTCCAAAAGACTGGTTCTTAGCGGATTTCTACTCAACGAAGGAAGTAAATTACTAAATTTCATATTTGTAGTTCTGTTACGGGGCTATTCGCGAGATTTCAGCACTAATCCTCTTGGGAAACTTTGGGGCTAGCGTTTATACTATTTCACAGCCTTTTCAGGAAAAACATGAGATAGTATATGTTAATTAGCTCGACTATATAAAGTCTATATAGATTTGTAAATGTACGGGAGAAGGAGTTGCCAAGCTGTCACGTAAGTACGCCGGAGAATTACTTCACGAATTTAGCGCGCGTTTGATAGATATAAATTATAAGAGTAAATGGTTAGATTGACAACCGAAGATAATAGATTCAGTACCGACCTGAGGTTAGCAAGTGATCGTCTCCTTGTATATTTCTGATAGCCGAGATTACTTAGAATTGAGTATTAGAAAGAGTATACAAAATTCTAAAGAGTAATATTCTAAAGAGTCCTACAAAACATGTTCTCACGGGATCAACAATATAATACAAATTCCAAATTTCAAGTCTATAAGTCTAAAAATCCAGAAACAGAAATTGTTTTAAAGTGTTTAACGTCTACCGCTCTACTACTCTTGGGATTCAATTCTCACAAAATCCGTTTTTATTGTACCTCTACACAAGAAATAAAACGTATTTGCCAAATTTCAAATCTATAGGTCTAATAGTTCAAAAAAAACGGAAATTTTTTCTACAATACCCTTTTTACCCCCTTAGGAATCTCCACAAACACAGTTCTGAGCAGCTTTATATTCAAGAAAAGAGACATCCTTCTGTCATATTTTAAGTCAGTAGATCTAACAGTTTAAGAACTGGAAATATCGTTCACAATGCCCTTTTAATTCCTCAATTCCTCTCCCCTCCCTCTTGTGAGATGATCCCCGTGAAATCCGTTCTTAGCAAGTCTCTACTCAATTAAAGAAATATGTTCAGCAAATTAAAAGTGTGTAGGTCAGTACTTGTCACTCTTTCAATACTTGCGACCCAATTTTCCATCGGCTGTCCCATACAATAACAATATAATGAATGCAATAAAAATATAATTTGACGCTAAAGCTACAATATGACACAAATCATCCATATTATTGTAATAAGTATTAAATTTTGTGTTGACAAGTCCATGAGAGGCAGTAGTAAACATTAAATTTGTTTTTAATTTAGTATTGATAAATTATTAAAAACATTGTGCAGTACCGATACATTTATAAGTATATTATATCACTGTAAATGTGTATTTAATATTTAACATATCAGAGAATGTATTTTTTTACTTCCTTTCAGAAAATTAATACTTATTTTAAATCTTTTATTTTAAACTTTCCACTATGCTCAAGCCCCCCACCACACAGAGATATCACGCCCTCCATAATTAGAGAAACGGTGCTGTAGGTCCAATATTTTTGGAGATCTCTTGGTTAGTGAATGAGTGAAATTTTTGCCTTGATTATAAATATATTGTAAGTATATTATGAATATGTAGATACATTGTAAGTATTATTATGAATTTTTTACAAAGGCAATTTACCTCATTAAATTTTTAAGTGTGTCCCCCCCCCCCGGTAGCTCGGTGAATGTTTAATCGGTACTTCTGTTCCTGCCAAGTATTCCTCAATGTGTTTTCTGTGCAGCCTTTCTTCTGTTAATATTCCACACAATCGCTGTGAGGATTTTGCATCAGGAAATGGGCTCCCGTACCAAAGTCAAAATTTACACTGAACATGAATGGACGATTCCATTTCGTGAAACCAAAGTACTCATTGGGCATTTTCTTGAATGGATGCCGTTTCGGCAAAACATAAAACTGACCTATCTAATCACACAAAAGTTGCATTATTATATTAATCGGGGTTTTTTTTCTTTGTAATGAATTTTAATAAACCAGGCAAGACTTTGGGTTCTCCTTATATATATAGATTATAAATAATAAAATATTTTTAATATAAACCGCAATATAAAAGCTTTAAGTAAAAACAACTGTCATGAGAGTTGTCAACAATAAAATATATTGTAAACATTACCATTTGTAAAGAAGTTTAATACAAAAAGATTCATGCGGCAAAGTTTTATTTTTCTAAGTTGTTTTGTGGGGATCAGAAGCGACAATTTGGAGGCGGAGTTTTCCCCGGATCGGTTCCTATGTATCATATAACATCACATCATCAGAATCAGTGATGGAAGTATCCTCATACAAAAGACGTGAGGAATATTACTTGATATGTTTGAGACGTCGTTATTCTTCTTCTTTTGACAACTAACACTTGAGCTGTTTCTGTCACATTTGGGGGATTTTTCCCCTTTTTAAGTTATTGCTGAGAATTGTCGGTGTCGTAACATTGACCAGTGGAAATGAAATTCCTTGGAGTGATTTGGAAGTATACTCAAATCTGTTATTGTGCGGGGAGTAGACACCACATAAAAAATAACGCAGTAAAAAAATATCCTGAAATTTCATCAGGAGCTATAAAATATATAATTTTCTCCACATTTTTCTAAAAGATTATGCTGTAAATAAGGACTGTATAAAAGAATCCTACTTAAACAAACGTGTAAATCAAAACTTATTATTCAGCAATAAAATTGGTTGTCCAAAAAAGGATAAATTAAATTTATACACTTTAATATGATATATATGAACATTTCATAATGTACCTACAAAAATTATTCTTCACAATCAAGAGCGCTGATTTTTCTGTGAAGAACCACTTCGAGATCCCTTTCATCATTTAAAGATGCTGCTTCTCATTGGTTGACATTTTTTGTGATCTAGTATATACATAGCCACTTTTTTTGTCTTTGTTGGTCAATTGTTCTGAAAGCCTTAATATCTTGAAAAAATTTGTTTACTGTATAGATTTTAAAATTTTTTTAGATACCTACCTTCCTTTCTTTATATTTGTGTATTTCTTCCCTTCCTTTTATTTATATTGTCACTTTTGTGTTTTTCTTTCATAATTATTATTATTATTATTTTATAATATTGTTATTACTTATTTCTGTAAGCCTCATGTTATGCTATGTGGAGCATGAGGAGTTTTGCAAATAAATTTATTTAAAAATATATTCAATGATCAACTTTTGTGGCGTCAGTTTATTGGTAAGGTGCTTTAATGTTCATATAAAAATTATTCTTCACAATCAAGAGCCCTGATTTTCCTGTATAGAACCTCTTCGAGATCACTTTCATTATTTAAAGATGCCGCCTCTCATTCATTGACATTTTCTGTAATCTAATATATTTAATGATCAATTTTTGTGACGTCGGTTTATTTGGTAAGGTGCTTCTTCATATGTCGCGGTAATCAGATATTCAAGATCAAAAATCATTCTGGAATTACGATGACTTTTACTGGATTAGTAATGGCTGTAAGAAAATGGCTTTTAATTTGCTCCCTACTTGAATTCCAGTATGTCTACTCAAAATGGATATAAATCATAACATCTTTATTTTCAATATTATTAACTTTCTTATATTAAATGCATAAAAACACACACAAAATCTGCAAAAAAAGAAGGGTTAAGAACAAGTTTGAGTGTAGTGTTAAAAGTATTAGAGACTGTTGTTAACTGTATCCAATTAAAGTTATTGTCAAGTTTAGGAGTTGTCAGCAAGAGGATTTATGAAACAAAATATATTAATGGAGATGCAACTACAAAATATTTGCAATAAAAGTATATGCAACTATTTATTTGCAAAGAAAATGAAATTTTTCAGTCAATGTTGTGACGGATCTGTACGCAACTCTACTAATTCCTTGGGGATTCTTCTGGGGAAAAATTTATAAACCAACTTTCACCGAGTAAGGAAACGTGATTATGCAAATGAAGTATATTATATAAATTCTGTATTCACGAGTTTGAGGAGCTATCAAATAGTTGGCAAGTGAATTGGCGAGTTAGTTGGCTAGTTGAAGAGTGAAGAATCGTGGAATTATTAAGAGGATTTGGAGTTTATCCACAAAAAGGATTAATGAGTGTGGATCCAACGACAGTGATTAAATCCAGATAAGGATCTCCTACAAAGATTCAAGTGTAGGATCAGATTCACAAAAGCACAGGTATCGTGATGCTTATTTAAATAGAAGTTAGCTTATTAGTGTGCGACGTAGTTTATATTGAGCGTGTTTAAGGTATCATGGAATCAGTTGAAGATCCGTATTCTCCCCGTGTTATTGAATCTCACCTCCGCGCTCTACTATCTGTTCAGTTATCTTAAATAGATTGTTATTGTGTCTGATTGATATTTTGGTAACAATAAAATAGTTAGTGTGAAATCAGGTCTGTTGATTACTCAGCTTCTCCCACACACCTAGCCGGGTCTGCGGGTAGACAAGGGGTTTCAGATGGAAGCAGGAACTGTCCGGCATTACAACGTCAATGCTCTTGAACTGGTCCATATTCATAGTTCTTCACACTCAAGAGGAAATAAATTGAGTATTTTCTTCGGAACTCCAGAAGCTGACATACAGGAGGACCAAGACCTCGAGGAAGATATATCAAACATGGTTTTTATTTTCTATTGTGATTTTTTGTTACTTTTGGGAGCAAGTAAGAATTATATACTCATCCTTATCGTCGATAAAAGCACTCATTAATTTTGCAATGAAGGATACCGTTCCAAAGACATGCACAACGGAACAAAAAATAGATTGACTCTGGAAGACTTTTATCGCATTACCAAGCTAAGAATAAAAAATTATTGCATAGTATTTAAGATTAAAATGGTTAGTCAGATTTAAATGACATTTAGTTAACTTTTTTAAAGAATTATATATATATAGGTTGACATATTACGCATGAATAAAATATCCATCAAAATTAAGTGAGGTACGATAGAAGAACCGACGAAACGACATGTAAAACCAATTAGAAAAGAAAGATTTTGGTCTAAGAAGGCATTTTATTAAAATAATAAATCATTCGTTCACATAAATACATCTTATATATATCCATTTAATTACCATTCATTATTTATTTTCAAGCTTCTTTTCAATAAAGGATAAATTATAATCTCTTTTAATTATCAGACTCAGTTTTTTTAATATTCCAACTCACAGATCTTCTGATATTCTAACAATTAATTACAAAAAACAAAAACAAACCGTCTGTACGACTCCTTTTCTTTTTAAAAATTAAATGTTTTTATTTTTATTTTAAGAACTCTTTTTATTGCAGAAAAATTCAATATTAGAAACTGCAATTTTTCTTATTTTGGATAAAAAAAAATACTTAAAGATATTTAATTAAATAAATATTGGACTTAAGAAAATAAAAAAAAGTATTTATTATCAGTTACGCAATTCTCAAAAATAGTTGCTACAATTCAATTCTTTTTTACTGTTTAGTAATTTAATTTAATTTATTCTTCTTCTAAAAACAATACTACTAAAATTCGAAATTAAAAAGGAATAAAAAAATATTAAGAACCATTTGTTCTTTCCCTATGACATATAGAATAATAATTCGAGATATGCAAGATATATCTTTAGATGTTATAGAAATCTCCTTTTATCTTAAAATTGCATTAGGTTCTGTTTTGAAATAAGTGCTACTATATTTTTTTAAACCTATAAAATTCTTTTAAGAATTTTATTTCGTAAAGATAATGAGAGATAGTTGATTTTTCTTTACGGTTAGCAATGAAAATGTGCTTTAACTGTTTCAAGAATTTCATTAACGCTCGCTAACATATACTTTTTTTTTTTAAAAAAAGTATTTCCGGATAGAGTAAATGGTATGTCTAAATTTATATTTTAACTAAGCATTTAAAAGTCTGTATTGAAATCATAGTGCATATTCTTTTCATTTTTCTTCGTAAACTGAACCATTATTTTATATATATTTTATTATTTGCAATAAAACGTTTACTCTGTATTTCTTCCAAATAGTATTAAAAAAGAACTTACTATAAAGTAAATATTTCTTAAGAAATTTCTAGCTCTATAAAATACAAAAATTCTAAGAATTTATATTTTTTTTATTTCCAAGGAAAATTAATTTAACCCCTTAATTTACCCCATGGTACAATTTAAGCAAAAATTTTTAATTTAAGGATTTTCAAAAATTTTTTGGTTGCCACCTATGTATGTACGCTATGTAAAATAGATTTTGTGCTCAAACTTTCATAAAATGCTAGCCATTTAATTTTTTAAGTAAAACACTTAAAATTTTTAAGTGAATTTAAAATGCTACTCATCTTACAAAAGTTGATGTTCATATATGAAATTTGATTTACAAGTACATCAGACCATGTAAAAAAAGTTGGCATGGGTTATTGCGATTACATGATTGGTATTCCTACAATACCTCTTTTTAGGAATGCTTATTGAAAATTCCTTAAACAATTTATAAAATCTGACTTAGCTATTTAAAAAAATAAGTATTGCTTTGATTCAAAAATGCATACCAACTTTTGTTACATGCACTATTAGCAATAGGTAAAAAAATTCAAGGCATTAGGCATAGAAAAATGCCTTAACATTTTAAATGAAGACAAACTCGTTTTTTTTATCTTTCTGAGATCAGTAAGTTAAAATTTTAGTTTTCCATAGGTATGTGAATAAAAACGCACGTAAAAGCTATCATAATTCTACGTTGTTTAAGTTAAGAGCTTTTAAATTTTTTGAGGTTATAGAAAAGTATATAAAGAATAATTTAGGCTAAAAAAATTAGATTTGATTTTTTGACTGATTTTTGTCAAATGCCACTTAAGCGGTGTATATATTCGTATTTTCCTAACCGGTGCATCGAGTGCCTCGGACGTTCATTTCCGTTTTTTTTCAAAGATCTATTATTTTTCTTTGCGCTGCTATCAGTAAAAATATTCCGCAGATGCGATAAAATGAACTTTGCAGTGTTTGAAAAGGATTTACTTATTTCAGTGAAAAATTTGGTTATTTGTGTTTTCCACTACTCCCCTCCTCCCAAATACATCGCGTATGCGTACCTACACTGGTGTGCAAAAATTATGGACGAAGTCGAAAAATTAGCATATTAGCTGAACGAAGAGGCAGAGCGGACAGAAAGACCAATCAGGCGATTAAGTGAGGTGATGTACGGTAGCACATGCGCAGATATGCAGGTAGACGTAATGGGGGAGTGTCTGAGTAGTAAAGCATGTTGTCGGTGTAAGATTAGTATTTCTGGCAAAGAGATTGCACACCGTATAGCAGTTAAAATCACACCGAGTTCCTGCCTCAGCGAGAAATGGCGAATAATCAATCTGTTAGACGACATCTGGATGCTTTTACCCGAGGTCGAATCATTGGGAAGTTGGAGGAAGGTCGCAGTGTGACAAGTGTGGCTGCAGAGTTCGGAATTGCTCACAGCATCGTTTCCCGACTTTGGAGACAATTCCAAACTACAGGAACAGCTATCCAAGGGTTCAGTAGTGGTCGTCCACGAGGAACCACACCCGCAGATGATCGGTATATTGCCTTACAGGCCAGAAGAAACAGGCGGCAGACAGCGGGAGAAATCGCTAGACACACGACACAGGCGACTGGACGACCGATATCGCGTTTTACCGTGGCCAGAAGACTGCACGGTGGTGGTCTGTTTGCACGACGCCCTGTACGGTGTGTACCTCTAACGCCTGCCCATCGGAGAAGGCGTTCTCTGTGGTGCCGGGAATACCGGAATTGGAGAGACAATGAATGGGGACGAGTACTCTTTACAGATGAGAGCAGATTCAGTCTGAGTAGCGATTCTCATCGCAAACTCACCTGGAGAGAGCGGGGAAGCCGCAATCATCCCTCGAACATCATTGAAAGGGACAGGTATGGAGGTGGCGGTGTTCTCGTTTGGGGAGGCATCATGCTTGGTAGTCGTACAGACCTTCACATCTTCGACGCAGGTTCAGTCAACGGGACCCGTTATTGTAACGAGATTCTTCTTCCATATGTGCGTCTTTTTAGAGGCGCTATGGGTCCGCAGTTCCTTTTCATGGACGACAATGCACCATGTCATCGCACAGTAGCTGCTGAACAGCTCTTAGAGAGTGAGGATATTGAACGTATGGATTGGCCGGCGCGATCTCCGGATCTCAATCCCATCGAGTATGTATGGGATTTTCTAGGCAGACGCTTGGCAGCTCGTACCTTACCACCAGTAACGATTCCGGAGCTTCGATTGGCGCTGCAAGACGAATGGGCAGCAATGCCTCAACAAGTCATTGACACCCTCATTCTCAGCATGGGCAGACGCTGTGAAACCTGCCTAGCAGTCAGGGGAGATCATATCCCCTACTAAAGACCGGATATTTCTTGCTGGATACCCATCACAGGGATGTTTCGGCCTTCAGTCGCATTGCGCTCCATGCTACTTTTTCAAAGCTTCTTTTTATCCCTCTGATTTCTCTTTTAGTAAATGTTGCTTACATTACTCATGCCCTTACGTATTGGGGATTTTACAGCATTAAATGTGTTGATTTGGAATGCTTTTGTACAAAGTTATATTGAAAAAACCGTCTCGTCCTTAATTTCTGCACACCAGTGTATATGAAAAACGGTGGCTCTGGTGAGCGAATGCAATTACCTTTATTCGGCGGTTAAAAAGATAATAAGTAAACAGAAAATACTGACACGTGATTCAAAAGCTTTCAAATGTAGATTATTAACAAGCAGACGTATTCAGTTTGATTTGTTTTTAATGTTTTTGGCCATGTGTAGCAAATCGGAAACCATTTTAAAGTAAGGGCAAATGATGAGGAGAACACCTAAGCTGCCCCCTTTCCAGATTTCCCCACTACGCTATGGGAGAACTTATTTGATTTATTTAATCTAGTCAATGAAGTCACACAAATTGTTTTGATTTACAAAACGGTCCTCCGAGATAAACAAGAAATAATACAAAACATATTGATAACAAGAAAATACAATACGGTAATATTATTTTTTTATTATTTAGTAAAAAAGACCACACCTCTGCAAAAGAAGCCGGAGTGGGGAGACAGCATTATATCAATGTATTGCAGGAAGATTGCAAAATATTTAAAAAAGAAACTAGCTTATTATGAATCATATTAAGTTGAGTAACGTACACCCTCGCAACCCAGCATCGCAGCGGTTCCAGGATTCTAGGGGGCTTAAAGCCTGTTCTTCTAATTCGAAGTACGTACCTCTTTTAGGATCAGGTTTGGAGCCAAAAACTTGAATTTGCAGGGGGCCCTAATATTCTCCGTAACGCCACTGATTATATTATTGTCAAAAGTAGTTTAAAATCCGGACGGAACTGCTTCCGTTGTAGCGCAGCGTTTCTCAAACTGTGGGGCGCGCCCTCCTAGGGGGGCATGATAACCCTACAAGGGGGTGCGACCACATTAAAAAGTCGCGAGCAAAAGATTATTTAAAAATATTATTAATTTACTGACAGTAAAAAAACAGAATACATTCTGACATAATAAAAAAAAATAAAATGCACATTTACATAGATATAATAAACTTATAAATGCATCAGTACTGCACGCAAATTATTTCATAATTAACTTAACAATACTATGAAAACAAGTTTAATAATTATCAGTGATCCCATGGGCTTTTCATATATAAAATTATATACACAAATTAACCCTTATTTTGATAATTTGTACGGTTTATAATCAGTCCCTTAACTGTCTATTGAAAGTTACACAATTTGCCCCCCCCCCAATGCCACTATTTTCCACGTAGGCATGCGTATGTGATGTACGGGGGGTGGGGAGAATATATAAGCAAATCCTTTGAAATAAGTAAATCGATTGCAAACACTGTCAAGGTCTTTGGTTGCCTTTGAAAGCCTACGGAATAATTTTATGGATAGCAGTGCACAGAAAAGGTCGTATTTCGGAAAGACGTATATATATATATGTCATTGAAATTAATGCTTTGGCTGATCTAGACGTTTATATACGTCGGTGGCACCTAAAAGGTTTAAGTCACATTTTAGCTACGCGTCCAAGGATAGTATTATTGAATTCAATATATTGTTATTGTAAGGATGATTTTGAAGCGATGAAAATTATGATTTATTATTAGGTCGCAAATATTGAAAGTTTGTGAAGCACTGCTGTAGCGTTTTTAAAATGAAATTTGGCAATACGGAGACAATGAAAAATAGAGTGATCGGCGTCCCCGAGAAACCAATGAACAATTATGAGTGGAGATCTTCTTGAACCTATTAAAGTCAATTGGGAAAGGGTCAGGATGGGTGAGGATAAATTCCCTGGAAATCGGGGGAAGATTAATATCGGAGTCCCTAAAAAATTGTTTGAGCCTTTGTCCCGTATGATAATCATTCCGGCAAGAAGTACTAGAGTGGATGATAAAGTTTTAAAGTAGTTGTTTTAGAAAGAGAGATAAGCTGAAACAGCTAATACCTCTACTTCAAGAACGGAGGACTAGGAGCCATGATAGAAGAAACATATATCATCGCCCCAACAGCGAGCTTTCGGTGACTTTAGGTTGCTGTGTGAGGAGGGGAGCACAAAACTGGTCTGGACTTCTTGATCATGACCTCTCGGCTACCATGGCCACACAAGGGATTTCAGAGTAAAATAAATTTTCTTCTCAGAGGTAGCAAACAATACCCATATATAAAAGATGTTTTAGGATTCTGGTATTTTTACTGATAACTGTACAACGATTAAGTTTCCAGCAAATATTTAACAATAATTCAGTTCCGTTTGATCACATTTTGCTCCAAATCAGACAACACAATCTAGCTGTGTATTTGAAAACATACAAGACAATGCATATATACTTATTTTACAATCTTTTCGTGTTAATGTTGTTGTTGTTGTCGAGTACTTCCTGAAGGGAAGGAATGAAACTTGCCAGAGCCCAAGAAACAGGGTGGACTTCTTAACGATAGATGGCAACACCACCTATCTCCACCTCCATAATTTAGGCATGGAACTGGAGAGGAGGGAAATATTCTCCATCCCCCTGCACCCGTGGTTTCTGCAGCGACCGCCCACAAGACTTTCGGACCCACTGATTTAATGAGCACGTACTCCGTGTGTACTCGGATGGTATTTGGTGGCATCGGGCATCGAACCTAGACCTTCCGGTCCGAAGTCCGATGCTCTAACCACTAGGCTACCCACGGCCCAAAATAATAATATCATAATTAATATATATCATAATTCAATGTAATATTATTATCATTTTACATATTTGTGAATCATAAGTGAGTGAGTGTTAATAAACTTCGCACAAAAAAGCCACAAGGGGGCTATTGGAGACAGACCCCGTAATTCCGAACCATGGTCAAGTGACGAGTATGACACCCTTCCCCTCTCCTTACTTCCACACCCCACCAAAGGAGGTTATTTGAGTCTCGACAGATTTAATGTGCGTTAGTCCCGCTACACAGTAGATATCCTATGGCACAAAGGCTCAAATTCATGACACACCAGCCACAAATCCGTAATCACTACGCTACCTCGGCCACCCATCCAAAAGTAATGGTTTTTCTCATCGTGAGAATTGCTTTGCTTTCTGTTTTTGATTAAATAAATATTAAAAAATTAAATTGTTTGCATTTAATTTTAGTAAAAACACACAGTTTTTCGATTTATACGAGCATTTTTTATGCAGTTTTGTTTTAAAGCATACTCCGTTTTACACGTGAATTTTTTAATGCAACTTTGATTTAACACGAATAAGAAAAAATTCTACTTTGGCTTGATTTATTTGGATGTCATGCGATCAACCAGATTTCTACAAATAAACTTTTGCTGTGACATTAGAGACGAGGAATGCAATGCCATTTCCATTTGTGAGAGTTTCCCGAATTATACAACTTCAATATGGAATTTTGTTTGGATATCTTCACTTTGAATTTGATGTTCAAAATGAAAAGTGGCAAAGAAAGTTAATGTGGCTGAAATATCAACACAAGCTTCAGAGAAAAAAAGATTTAAACAATATTTTTTCTGAACTCGAAAGATGATAAGTACGAGAGAGCCACCTTCAAATCTTTATTTGTCTTTATTCTGTATTATAGTCACTGAAACAATCACATCACATGAGACTTGTTCTAATTTTCTCCAATATATTTCAAAAAGAACTTCACCAATGGAGCACAAAGACAATAAACAAAACTTTACATTCCTACGCAAACGTTTTTTTGTCTGAGAGTGGCAACGAATAAAATCTTTTTTGGGTAACTTATATTATTTTTTCCCTAAATTTTGTGGTCATGAATTATGCTACTTTTTTTCTGTTTCTGGTTTCTTAGGAATGGAACTAATTTTAAATTTTCCTCAGGTGTGAAATATATTTTTGCACGAAATTTTTGACACATATTCCTGAGTAACATATCTCTCTCTCTCTCTCTCTCTCTCTCTCTCTCTCTCTCTCTCTCTCTCTCTATCGAGTAAAATCATAATTAAATGCATTCTATAACTTTCCCCAATTTATAATTTTTTGCAAACCGAAAGAGTTTATTTTTACTAAGAATACATTCAGCGTCATTAAACACTTTCGTTCGCTTACGTTGAATATAATTTTATCTCTGTGTCATACTTCTAATTAAAAGTATAAATGATTTAAAAATCTACTGTTCTCACATATGTAAAATTAAAAAATATAACCCTCATATCGTTAAAAAATAATTATCGAAATTTATTAAAAAACCAAAATTTTTATTTGAAAGAATATTTAAATATATCTAATATTAGAAAATAATATATTTTTTTATCAAAAACCTTAGAGTTTGAAACAAAAATCGTGAAACGTGAGGCTCTTACAAAGCAGTTTAACGGAAACTGTGTAACGAAACTGGAGCACAATGTACGACATTTATTATTTCCAATTCATGCCTAGAATTTCCAAGAATTATGAACTTAATTCCCAATTGTAGAGTTTTTAGTGCAACATGCTATTGCATTTTTTATCAGGTCTCCAAATTCGTAAAAAAAAAAATTAATAAAAAAAAAATTTACTTTTGGCACACTAAAATCATACTTATCTTACAGCTATGCGTATTATTTTTTTAAAAAAATAATAAGCATAGCTTTATATATATTGTGTTTCCTTCTCGAATATTTATTTTTCAATTCCCTCCAGCTGCAAGTATGCGAGCAGGGTTTACTTAGTAGTTAAAATATACATAGTTTTATTCTGAATAAGAATGTTACTTCTGTGACATTTCAGCAATGATGACACTGTTAAAGATATCCATGAATATTCCGCTTTGATTCACGAAAATACAGAAATATATATAAATTTAAGATCATTTCCACAAATGGTTGTCATGGCAAAGAGTCAATCGGGACGTTCCTCATTATGGTTTATATTTTTAGAGATGATCCTGAAATGGAATGTCCGCTGGTTGAAGAGCTTCATACTTTATTATGAAAAGGTTCATTAGGGAAAGGAATTTCCATTTCCAAAATATTTCTTCGCGAATGGAGCGAGTTTGACTCATTATTGAAATACGGTACAAGTATTCAGTTCCCTGAAGAAGCAGATGGTTCAGTACGTGTTTCAGAGTCGATATGTAAAATTTTAATAAACTTTCACTTATGTATATATTTTTAAATGTAAGTGCTTTTGAAAAGTATGATTCTCGTAATTTTTTGTTCATGTGGTGAGTTAGAAAACTGCATGGCTTGTAGTTTTGTTATAAGTGATAAAATTTGATTTAAATATTGTGAAATTTGCTTAAAAATAAAAAAATATCTTTATATTTATTGGTTTAAATAACATATTATATGTATTTCAGTTTAGTTTTATCATATTTTTGAATTTATCAAATTCAAATATTATTTCTATATCACACTGTGATTTGTGGTGAATATCTTATTTATATAACAGTGATTTGAACATTATTAATTAATTAATAATTTTATATTTACTTTTATTACGTACTGATGGGTTTCACTTGTTTTGTATTAATACGATAAACTAATGCCATGTCTCAATTTACAGCTGTTTTCTAATAAAATATTTTTAAATTTTTAATGCGAAGCAACTTGACCGCGATGTATCGCGTATAGAGACTGTGTTGTTCCAATGTAATTTTTACACTTTCGAAGAATTGTCAGGAAACAATGCACATCACTTTCCAAATTCTTGTGAAACAAACAACTTTCGAATATATTTGCACTGGACTTGCAACAGCAAGTCCAAGTTATTTTCCACAATTGGGCAAACAGTAAGACCAAATTCTTGCTGTTCATCCGACTTAGAATTAAAGAAGCCGCCTATTCGGTATCGTGGTGTTAGTGACGCTGAATGCTGTGCCGTAGCGCCTGAGTTCAAATCCCAGAGATGGCAGGGATGCTTGTAAATGCCAGAGCCTTTACGGCATGGGGTACTCTAAATAATCGTCGAATTGTCCTCTCGTGAGGTTGGTGGAAAGAAAAGAGAGTTGGAAGGCCCTGAACACCTCCAGGGTGTTGTCCCTCCAAATTGGGGTGCAACCGAGCCATATCGTATTTTCACCCGTATGTTGCTCAAGGCTGCAACTAACGACCGTCATACGTCTAGCCGTTTGCCGCAATGAATTTTGTTGGCCTAGACCTGGCACCGTCAAACAAGTGGCATTAGCAACAAGAACAATATAAAAGAGGTTTGATCAAAAAATATGAGGGTTGGGGCATAAGTCATGGCAACAATTGTTTTTCTTGTAGATATGTGAACGGATCAAAGACGTATATGATTTGTGTGGAAGTTCTGCAGGCATAGTGTGTATGTAGAACAACAGATGGCTCTGTGATAACTGGTAGTAGCGCAGCGAGGGCTGTGAAACCAGTCAGTTGGTGAGTGTCGTGTGAGATGGAAGTAACCCGTGTTGAACATCGCGCTTACATCAAAATATCCGTTCTCCGAGGAAGCAATGATATGAAATGTAACGGTGAGTTTGTGGAAGCCCTTGGGAATAATGCCTTACCATACCGTACAGTACACGGTGGGTAGAAAAATTTCAGCAAAGACGTGTTTCAACCAGTGATGAGCAACGTTCGGGACGACCGCTCAATGTGCGGACCGACTTGGCATGTGCCGTCATCGAGCAGCTCATGGATAAAGACAGACGATCGAGACAACAAACAAAGATAGATCGAGAAACGCACAACAAACGCATCGTCATGCCAACTTTATGTGTACTGTGTTGTCATTCTTTTGCACCTTGAAGGCCATATTGCCCTGTATACTGCCGTAATAAATTAGTGTGTTACAATATTTCAGTGCTATTCATTGTCCACACATGTAGTTAACACCTTGTCCTTTCATCTGTATAAGTCAAATTTTCCAACCTGTCTGGTATCTTCAAGAGAAAAAAAATAGTTGTCATGTGACTTTTGCCTCAAACCTCGTATAATACATGGAAGAAAATTTCAACACTTCCACATCGCTTATCATTCTGGACAATTATTTTTTTTTAAAGCATTGATATGCAGTTTTCACTTATAGAACCTTAGTTTGATTAAATTTAAAAATAATGAGTTTGTTTATTGCCTATATATATATCTTTAAATTTCAATAAAAATTCTTCCACAGAAGGATTTTTTTATTTGCATTTTTATACTATGCATTTATGTAGCTATTTCACTTGGAAAAGTTTTGACTTCAAAAAGGAGTCCGTGAGCAAGTTTTAACTATAAAAGGGAGTCCATGGGTTAAAAAAATATTGGGAGCCACTGGTCTCTAAATACTTGTTGGTTAATCTCTATCCTCCATGATAATAAATAAATCCCTTGGTAATAATTTAATATTTGCAATCAAGGAGGTATTAGTGTACATTTCTTCTTTCTCAAACTTTAACTGCAACTTTTTAACTGCAAAGTTTCACAAAGTTTTTCAGTTGAACATCTTGCTGCCACTGACCGACAGTACATGATAGAATCAATCATCGCAAAAAAAGGAAAATGTTGATTATCTAAAAGTCCTCTTCTAAAGAGCTCTATTCCTTCTATATATATATTCGACTTCTAAAGGTTAACGGTGATATATATTTACTGTTCTGTTAGATTTCATGAATTAAAACTGACTTGGAATTTATCAAATAAAAGCTTTTTGAGGAGCGAGATATCTTAAAATAGCTTAATGCTTTCCAGATTCTGTTAAACTCAAACTCCTTATCGGCTTTTCGTCATAAAAAAAATGAATCTGTCTAGACAAAAGCTATAATGTCGAGAAGTAACTTAAAAATGCTGCAACATTTTTCATGGTATTACTGCGTTTAGTATGTCGTTAAAACACGTGTGGAAAAAATGGATCACGTTTTCGTTATTAAGAATATAGTTTATTGTCTGAGGTATTCCCAATAATTTGTTTATTATGCACTTGTGTTATAAAGCGTAAAATTTCGTACACTGGTAGTAAAATTTATAGGGTCAGTCATGTTGTCTGTGTCTGAGACATGGAGTTTTATTCATCACTCTACCCTATATAATAAAATAATTATTCTATAAAGCGTTTATATTTATTATTTGAATATTTAGATATTATTTACGAGATTTTTAATATTTAAATTACTTTTTTTTTCAAATTATAGTAGTATTTTAGGGATTTATTTGATAATGTGTATAAATACTTTTTGTAGGAATTTTTACAAATCCTGACAAGGAATTATTCAATTATATGTAATGACTGTCGTCTTAAATTCACTAGAAAAGACATTTCTTTTGTTCATTTTGGTCTTGAATGCCCCAAGACATTAACCAATTCCTAACCTTTTATGTACTACTTAACGGCAGTGCTGAGCATCATTGATCATCTAACAGGATTGAGCAGTTCGTTTCCATAGATAAATTCCTGAGCAGTCATCGGCGTGTATATACGTCTCACTCAACTGGTGCGTTAAATGCCCCAGACGTATATCTAAGCCTTTCTGAAATACGATCCTTTGATCTGCTTTCAGTAAAATTATTCCGAATGTTTTATTATGCAATAAAATGACCTTGACAGTGTTTGTTAAGCATTTACTTATTTCAGAAAAAAAATTGGCTTAATTAGGCCTTTTCTTTTTCCTATAATACACAGTATACGCGCTTCTAAGTGAAAAACGACGGGGGAAGATTCACGTAACTTTTAACAGATAGTTAAGGAGTTAAAATTACGTGATTTTAGAAAGGTGTAGAAGTTTATAAGTAAGCCTCAGGTTTTGGGTTTGAGAAAAATGCTTTTGCCCATCCTAACCTTTACTGATACATTTCCATCTCATCGTTACGGTTGTAATTTTTGAATGTATTCTTTACATGTTGCATCTGAAGAACATGTGCAATAAATAAAAGCAAATAGCATGTCTTTCGGAATCCATTCAGACACAAAACATTAAAAATGACATATGAAATACACCGAAATATTTTTCAGAAAAATTCAAAATCAAATTGAATCTTCTCAAACTTTGACAATGAATTGATCGCAATATAATTTAAATAGGAAAATTTTCATATAAAGAGAGAGGGTGTGTACTTTCAATAATGTTAACAAATTAGAATGAGTAAAATTGTGTCTCATTTTTAGTCCCGCTGGTAATTAGCTGGTATCTTATACATGTTTAATCTAATCCCTACGCACATGAAACTATTCGGTAAGAGAAATTACCGACTATTATGGACCGGGTCCATTAGTTGACAGGGCTAAAAGGATATTGTAGAAGCTACGCTCTTCACAGGCAGCTACTTGTATGTTGAAATAGTAGAATGTTTTTTACTTCTGCGATCATTGAACAGATGAGTCTGGCATTCCATTTTCAACCAACTTTGAGTCCGTATGTGAAGAAAATTCTCCCTCTTCTTCACACTAGAAGTGTGCTGACAGAAAACGGGTTAACTGGCTCAAAATTGCCTCGCGTGAGACCAGACTAAGGTATCGGTAAAGTTTGGCTAGAAACAAGTTTTAAATTAAAGCTATCTACCAATGGTGGGCTAAAAATTAACATTTAATTTTATTTTACGATTTCTGTAGTAAAAGAAGCAGAACTAAAGAGTAGCAACGAAAGATATCCGCAAAATGAAGAAGCTCTGTATAATAAATGAACTGACTTAAACTTTTCAAAAGTAATATCAAGAAGACAAACTACGAGTGTGGCGGTTGTCATAAAAAAATGAACAGCAGTTACACCTCAAAACCTAATGGTAGAAATTAAACCTTCAATTAGGTCTAAGTACAATCAGCAACTCTGATTGACTTGCCCTTGAATTGATCTCTCGCTTCCACAAATAAGAACAGGCATAAACCAATAATGATACTCCAGTGTATCCATTTTGTTACTGCAATTTGAATTTGTGCCTCTGCATACATACATGAAACTACTAAAAACCAAATTAAAAAAAATGAAACCAATGTTAAAATAATTGGTAAATTTCAAAATAGTAACACCAAAAGTTATGGCAATATACACTGGTGTGCAAAAATTAAGGACGAGACGGTTTTTTCAATATAACTTTGTACAAAAGCATTCCAAATCAACACATTTAATACCGTAATATCCCCAATACGTAAGAACATGAGTAATGTAAGCAACACTTACTAAAAGAGAAATCAGAGGAATAAAAAGAAGCTTTATTGAAAAAGTAGCATGGAGCGCAATGCGACTGAAGGCCGAAACATCCCTGTGGTGGGTGTCCAGCAAGAAATATCCGGTCTTTAGTAGGAGATATGATCTCCCCTGACTGCTAGGCAGGTTTCACAGCGTCTGCCCATGCTGAGAATGAGGGTGTCAATGAGTTGTTGAGGCATTGCTGCCCATTCGTCTTGCAGCGCCAATCGAAGCTCCGGAATCGTTACTGGTGGTAAGGTACGAGCTGCCAAGCGTCTGCCTAAAAAATCCCATACATGCTCGATGGGATTGAGATCCGGAGATCGTGCCAGCCAATCCATACTTTCAATATCCTCACTCTCTAAGAGCTGTTCGGCAACTACTGTGCGATGACATGGTGCATTGTCGTCCATGAAAAGGAACTGCGGACCCATAGCGCCTCTAAAATGACGCACTTATGGAAGAAGAATCTCGTTACAATAACGGGTCCCGTTGACTGAACCTGCGTCAAAGATGTGAAGGTCTGTACGACTACCAAGCATGATGCCTTCCCAAACGAGAACACCGCCACCTCCATACCTGTCCCTTTCAATGATGTTCGAGGGATGATTGCGGCTTCCCCGCTCTCTCCAGATGAGTATGCGATGAGAATCGCTACTCAGACTGAATCTGCTCTCATCTGTAAAGAGTACTCGTCCCCATTCATTGTCTCTCCAATTTCGGTATTCCCGGCACCACAGAGTACGCCTTCTCCGATGGGCAGGCGTTAGAGGTACACACCGTACAGGGCGTCGTGCAAACAGACCACCACCGTGCAGTCTTCTGGCCACGGTAAAACGCGATATCGGTCGTCCAGTCGCCTGTGTCGTGTGTCAAGCGATTTCTCCCGCTGTCTGCCGCCTCTTTCTTCTGGCCTGTAAGGCAATATACCGGTCATCTGCGGGTGTGGTTCCTCGGGGACGACCACTACTGAACCCCCAGATAGCTGTTCCTGTAGTTTGAAATTGTCTCTAAAGTCGTGAAATGATGCTGTGTGCAATTCCGAACTCTGCAGCCACACTTGTCACACTGCGACCTTCCTCCAACTTCCCAATGATTCGACCTCGGGTAAAAGCATCCAGATGTCGTCTAACAGATTGATTATTCGCTATTTTTCGCTGAGGCAGCAACTCGGTGTGATTTTAACTGCTATACGGTGTGCAATCTCTTTGCCAGAAATACTAATATTACACCGACAACATGCTTTACTACTCAGACACTCCCCCATTACGTCTACCTGCATATCTGCGCATGTGCTACCGTACATCACCTCACTTAATCTCCTGATTGGTCTTTCTGTCCGCTCTGTCTCTTCGTTCAGCTGATATGCTACTTTTTCGACTTCGTCCTTAATTTTTGCACACCAGTGTATTCTATACGTTGAATAGAAGAAACTACAGCGAGTAAGTGGTACTTGCGAATAAACCCCAAACAAGAGAGGGATATATCACCAAAGAATATCTGCCTGCCATATATTAATCACACAAGAATTTACGAATTATGGAAAACAATTTAATACCAATAACATATGTCAATTTAATACTAGACAACTACTAAAATGTGTTACAATTCAGGAAAGTTGGAGAGTGTCAGGTGTAATGTATATGCATGAAATATGGATAGTAAAAGTATGTTATGTAAAAGTAATTTGTAGATGAATATATATAAACAATAAAGAAATTAAAGAATCTCTCTAAGCATTGATATGCTATTTGTAACTCTTTATTAAACTAGTAGTGAATTAAAAAATGCAATTTCTGCGAACAATGCTTTTTTTTATTATTCCCCCGATTGGGGTTCGAGAATTTTATGCAAATCAGTTGCAAAGAGCGCGACAGTTCTTCAGAAGCGGTAAAAATTTATTGTCCGATAACAATCCTTGAAATACAGGATACACAGCGAAATTTGCAGAATAAATTTCAGAAGCTCTTTACATCCTCAACTTCGTTCAGCCACAACTATTACTGTCTAAAATACAAGTATGTTAAATATTAGTCACAAGTATTCCTCGCTTTTCCTACACAACAACCGAAGTAATAGCTAATCGCTTGTCGACTCTTCACGGTCAAAAAAAGACTACAAATCGCTGGTCAAAACAATACTAACTTAGCTTCGGAGAGAGACTCTCCCTATTTATAGGTCTCGTGGATCCTTCGAGAAAGATCCGCTTACGTCATAGATTTCGAAATTAGTAGATTTCTCCACTAATTTCCAGAAGAATCCATAAGGTAGATAACTCGCCAGCTTGGACGCCAAGGCACCAAAAGGGTCGCCAAGTCACCAATTTTGTTCTATCGCTAAGATTTTGCCTAGTTTCTACTTAATCGTCATTATAATGTAAGGAACGGCATTGCTTACGAATATTATAATTTTTAATATAAAACAAATGCATAGAGTAATATAAAAGTATCACACATCCAGATACGCTTTAGGTTTAATATTTACAATGAAGCAAATTAATATAGTTAGCGATAATAAAACAATAGAAAACTCTTTTTTTTTATTGAAGATCGATATTTTTTAAAAGTACCATGACCCCGTGGACGATTTGAATTTTTGTAGACAAAGCAAAGCTTCTCCAAGCTGTTCGCTTTGGAATATTATTTAAAATACCATATATTTTACTATAATCCCGTTAAAACAGGCATTTTTATTTTATGCCACAGAAAAAGTTTTTCTTTTGTTTGTAAGTTTGCAAAACTTTTGAAGTCGACACATGTTTATTCTCACAAACAATATTCTGCGAAACTAAGGATATAAAGCACTTAGTTAATAACTTCTTGCTTTTATGATTGAAAAGCACTCAAATGATTGCATGATACTCAAAAAAATAATACATATACAAATGCGATTGTTACATCGTATTACATAAGTATATACGATGCTTATTTTGATAAAATGTTCACAATTTTTTTTTAATGAAACATTTGTTTTTAAAAGCGTGAAAAACTTATTTAATACAGGGCGAGTACAAATGATGGACCCGATTTTAAAAAAGCGTATTATCGGAACTACAATAAGTGAAACATGAATGTAAAAAGAAATAAACCAAGTTTTTTTTTCTGTGACTAATGTTCGATGTGTGACCCTCTTGTTACACAGCGTTCGTTCAATCCGTAATTCAGTTTATTCCATATATTTTTATAACATCACTTTGTTAATGGATCGTAATGCTGCACGAATTTTTACTTGTCGTTATCTGTTATTTGTTATGCCATTTGCAAATGATACATCTTGAGATTTAATTTTTTTCCGTAAAATGTTCCATACCGTTTTCAGGAGCATCCCATGTTCACAGGCGGTAACTCTGGTAGATTTCCATCAGCTTCGAACAAAATTCTACCTCACCCTCTCCACAGTTTTTTTCGAGACGCTTTTGGCCGGCCACTGCTTTTCTTTTTTTTTTTTTTTTACACAAGCAACCCCTGTTTTCTTAGTATCATCGCAGAATGTTCGTGTTGGTTGGTGTTTCTTTTCCGTAACAATTTCTAAGTGCAGGTTGCACCAAAACACCAAAATAGCCCCCTCCCCCCAAAAAAACCTTGGTACATTTATCTTTACATTCATGTATCGCTTATTGTAATATAAACAGTAGTTTTTGAAAATTGTACTCCCACTGTAGAATAACTATTAATTTATATATAGAGAGAGGTCGTTTTTTTTATTCATGGGTGCACAATAATGGAACATTATTAACGATATTTCTTTTTTAAAAAAATTATCGTGTACCGAATAATAAATATTTGCTAAAAATGTTATGAACGCAAATTCTCTCGTATTAGTCCAATGTTTCCATGTTATTTAAAAAAATAAATCACAGAGTTATTTAAATTTTATTTGATCATAGAATTCGATGTTACAGCTTTCTTTTTGCCATTTCTGAGTAACCTTAACTCCAGTATCTAAGCAGATAAAAAAATTAAATCCTATTCCAGTAGAATAAAAATGAAAAAAAAAACTATTGAAAAATAGAATCGTAATACCTAAAATGCTTAAATATATATATTGAGGTTATTAAAACTCCTAACAAAATTAATCATGGCAGAGACAAACCAAAATTAAGATACCATCATGAAGTACGTATGCACTGGTAAAATTCAAAAGTTCAATAAAACAAAGTACCAAATTACATTATTATAGTAATATCTGCATGACTACTAAATATTACACTAGTTGCAGTATTTAAAAAAATTGAACAATAATAGGATTTCAAACATTAATGTGACTAATTTTTAATTTCAGTTTGTTTAGGAAAGTAAAACAAAATAATGTATTTACTTGACTCTTAAAATGTATAAAGAAAAATTTATTTATAATCATTTTATCAATCCATTTATTGATGATTGTCAATCGCCATTCACAAACCCTTACTATCGAACCCTATGCTAATAGAGTTCGAATACACGGATATTGGAAATTTGAAAATATAATATGCGAATGTAAACACATTAGCATGTAGAGTTACTGTAGCAATTAAAAAAAAAGATTAATGAGAAATTCAAAAAATACATTCAAAATATCCAAAAAATAAAATTTTTAAAAAATGAAGCAATTAATAAAAGAAGAATGAATGTGTGCTGGAAATTGAAATTAAAATATAACAATTTCTGAAATTTTTTTTTAATTTCTGAAGCAAAATTTATAAAATAAAAAAATGGAAGATGAAAAATATATTAAAAGTTAGTATAAAAATAAAATTATAACCCATTTTTTACATTATATATTATGTATGGAAAACGTTAGCAGGGTAATTAGTTTTAAACATGTTAAAAACAGCTTGAAATCTAACAAATAGTTTTAACCCTACGTTAGGAGCGTGAATCTCTGAGATGCATAATGAAATTAATTTTGGTGTCACGTCCGCAAGGTGAGAGGGAACACATCCCTCTTTCTTCTATCCGTATTTCATCATTCACTCTATAGTTTAGTGTTAGGGGTTAGAGTCAACCATTTTTCACATTTCGGGTGACAGGGGCTTTTGAATCTGATAGACGCAGACGCCCAATAACGTAATTTTCAATGTCTTTTCAACTTTTCGTTAATTTTCATGTTTTTCTGTAACATAGAGTATATTTTTCAGTTTTATACTGGAAAACACGAAACAAGCATTGAGCAACTAAGATGGCTTTTCTAAAGAAAATTGAGATGCATTTGAGAGATCCCGTGTGATGATGTCATCTGCGAAGAGTGCCTAATATGAACATTCACATATCTCGATCATTAAAATTCAAGATTGAAGAAATATCTGATGAACAAAGCAATGTTCAAGACGAAAAACCAAGAGAAACAAGAATTTTGAAGAAAGCATTGTCCCCTTGTAAAGAGATTAAGAAAACAAGGCTATCAAAATTTTGTTGCGTAAAATTCGAAAAATCCATGTATTTGATGATTTGTGAAGACTTGTGACGGATCTATACGCGTCATTTTCCCACTAATCCTCTTGGGGAAACTTTGAGGCTAAAAATTCACGTTAATTTACAGCCTCTCAAGAAGAAACCATGATATTTAAATTAGTTTGGCTATAGTAGTATTGTGTGTTAAATTAGTAGTCTAGGTTCTGTAGATGAAGGAGCCGGAGAGATTTTGCCGTGATACGGAGGTGAGAATATTAGATTAAATATTTCACAAACCTAGCGCGAGTTAAAGAAGTAGTTGTTAAGAGATTAAATTATTAGATTGAGGATCTAAGATAGATTGAATCAGATTTAGTTATCGGATCATTAGCGCTTGTTCACTTTGTCTGGTTCACTTAGTCGTGTTTACTTAGAGTTATTCATGAGATTAGAGAGAGAGATAGCTCGCTTTATATATCACTCCTCGGGTTTCCTTTTGCAGTTTTACTTGTGATTGATTAAGTGTGTTTGAAGAGAAATAAATTAATTGTTATTATGGAAGTTGCTGGTGATTCTTTGTTTCCCCCCACACCTTTAGGTAGTCAAGACGGTGAGAGAGGGGTGCCAAATAGGCAACCCCCACAGATTGTAACGAAGGATCTCGAAATTTTAATACGCAGTGGTGACAATGATAACTAACCACTACATTTGCGTGATATGTTTTTTTTTTTGTTTAAATTGAAAAAAAATTCGGGTTACATCTCAGATATACTACGACATATGTAACAAACATATGTACCTAAAGGAGTCAAGTTTGTGCGAAAGTAATTGTGTTTTAAAAGTGTTTTCTGCATTAAGAATATTTTCTATTATTTTTATTAACGTAATAAATGTTATTCATTAGGATAAGTACCAAAAAAATTTCAATTTCCCTATTTTTTTTTAATTTTTCATTATACGAATTTATTTGTGAACCTAATTTTCTTTTTACTTTTTTGGACCACATTTATGTTTTTCCCTTCCTCCCTTTTAACACATCATACCTCCTTTGTTTTGTATAATTTTATTACTAACAACCATTTAACTTTTAGGTGCTTGAGGTGATTAATACTTCTATCTATTATTTCAGTCACATTCATCTATTTGATATATAGGTTACGCTATAAATAATACAAAAATAAAGAGGTTCAGAAACTCACACTGCAGCTTATCTCAATATTTTAAATATAAAATTACGTTTACTGGCATATATCACCAATAAAATGGTTAAATCATCTTCAAACATAAGTATGAGGCATATGCACGTCTATGGATGGAACTTCTTGAATTTCACCTAGCGGAGGTTTCAATGAGTTTTTGCAGTTCCAAAAACAACAGATAAATACACACAAATGAATTCCTAGTAACATTTAGAAAAGTATGGTGAAATTAGTGATGCTATAAATGTTACGTGCAGGCGTAATTTCTACTGCTCTTGTAAGGAAAACACACATTGTCGTATGAAAAAAAGGATTCTCAATTTGAAATGCTTCTCAAAACTATTCTAAACTACAGTAGAGCAACATGAAATGTATTATTACAAAACTAAAAATTGAGTTACAAATACTAATTAGTTAGATTTTTATATAATATGTCTGGAACTTATATAAACTTGAAACCCTATTTTTAAAATTTGGATTCAATTTATTCTTAGAATATTAAATCTTAAATTGTGAAGAAAAATTATTACTTGCATTTATTTGTTTGAAATAGAACAGAAACTAATATAATCTGCATCATAGTTTCGGGACTCATCCATTTTCTGGAAAGTTCTAAAACCAAACAACTAAAAATACAAATGATAAAAATGTTACTACATAAACTTGCATTTAGTTTATTTGCGCATCCGGTTTTAGTAATATTTAATACACACACACACACATATATATATATATATAACCTATTTAATTATGTACCATTCATTATTCACGCTTTTGCTTACAAATTATATTAATAAAATATATACGAATTTAATAAAATGCGTTCTCTAATATGTGAGAGCTTATTTTTTTAGTGAACAATAATATTGTTGTTTGAACAGTTGTACAAAAAAAGTTACTTTCTGCTTAATGATCTTTTCAAATAATTAAACTTGTTCTTCTCGCGATTTTTAAAAGCTCTATTGCATCAGAAAACATTATGGAGAAAAACTTTTTCTTTTATTCCATTAGAAGAAGCATACTTTTTAAAATAGTTAGTTAAATTGATATTAGTATTCGGGAAAAGTTCAGAGAATTAATGGTTACAAATTTCTTAATATATTACTTCATTCCATTTTATTTTTATCGTAAATTAATTAATTTGAATTAATATATTTTTTTCTTTTATGCTTCTTAGAATTATAAAGTAATTCTTACATAATATTTAATGTATATTAAACATTACATAAAAGTTTGCAGAAATTAGTAAACGATTATATATGTCTTTTATCTTAAAAATGTTGCACAAATTCTATTTTGAATTTTTTGTTGTTGTTTCGAATAATTTCTTTTAGTTACTGAAATAATTTCTTTTTAAAACAATGTATGATACTTATCAAAATTTAATTAATTTTGTAATGAAGATGATACTTGGATTTTTTTATGGTAATATATAAACGAAAATCTGTAAAGTCTCTATAATAATTAAATTCCTGAAAATTTGAGTAAAATATTTTTTTTATTTCTTTTAGATAAATTGCTTTTTAACTTACTAACTTAGAAATTCCATTATGTAAGGAAAATATGACGTAATTAAAAATTTATATAAATAAAAGTGAATAAGGAATTTTACGAAATTGTAAAAAGTATTCTCATTTTTCCCCTGTGCAAATTTCGTCGACATTTTACTGCATTTTAATATCGAACTAAGATTTCAAAAAAATTCTTCAAATATTTTCAAAAGATTTTTCTTCTTTTAAAATTTTTGATACAGAGAAATGTTATTTTTGACCATATGCATTGTGTAAAATATTTTTAAAAATCCTATGTACTTTTTTTAAAAATTTCATTTCCTTTAAAACGGGCCTTTTTTCTTTAACGATACATTTTTCTTCATTATGGAGATATTATGGAGTACTTTGAGATACTGATTTTTGTTTGAGAACATTTTTATTTTTGTTACTTACTTCTTCGTCACTTAAAAATTTTTTATTTCTTAATCTTCACAGCTAAAATGCAGAGTGATTCATTAAGAAGCACACACTTTCCAGTATGCTGCAAAACAGTGACAGTAAAAGAAACAAGCACCTTCTCAGCAAACCGTTTGGTAGATGCAGCCTTAAATTTTTGTCTCACCCCTGACCGAAGGGAAATAGACAATCGCAAACGTGCCATAAGTCTAAACGTTCGAAATGGTGGCGTCTGCAGAGGTTTTGAATTTAACAAACTGTCTCGAGCACCCCTATTTTAGTTATTTAAAATCATTGGTTGATGCCACAGTTGAAAGACGATATTCACAACTTTGTGACGGATCTATACGCGGTTCTACTAATATCTTCTCTCTTTCAAACAAAATATTTCTTTCAACCAACTTTCATCGTGAAACCAAACCTGATTTATGTAAATGAGGTATTTTATGTAAATTCTTTTTTCCTGAGTTGTCAAGAGAGTGAAGTAAGATGTTAAGTTAAGTGAAGGAAAGGAAGGGGGCAAGTGATCTGTTGACACGTTGTTTCTGACAAGCTGAAGTTGATACGCTTGGTGTATGCAAGTAGAGTAAACTTGAAGTTTGAGAATTAGTAAAAGGATTGCAGAGCGTGGAACCTACAACGTTGAACATGTCTAATATAGTGCCTGCAAGTTACAGTGTAGGATCCGCAACATTAAAGGTACAGGTACTGTGTTCTTAATTAAATAGAAGCTAGTTATTAGTGTGTGACGTTGTTGTAAATGAGTGCATTTAAGCTGTATTACATTCAGTTGAGGGTCCGTATTAGAGTGTTTCACCTCTGCACTCTACCATAGTTCATATACCTTAATTAGAATTGTGTCTGATCAATATTTGTTAATAAAAATTAATAAAATACTTAGATTGGAAATAATGCATGTGGATTACTTTATTCTCCTACACCTCTAGCCGGGTTTACGGATAGACAAGAGGGTTCGGATGTAAGGGGTAACAAGAGTTACCACAACTTTAATTTTCTATTTGGAGGGTGCAACCCCACACTACTCAACCAATCACTGCGAGAAACGATTTTCAAAACTGAGAGAAAACAGCTCACTTTTGAATACTTCACATTCTCAAAATAGCCCCGATGCACGCTTACTCAAATCTGAGAATCGCATATTCTCATATTGAGACACAAGTACATTCTCATTTTTGAACCTGTTACGGGATCAAATTTTTGAGAATGAAAGATCGATATGAGTATATAATGCACTCATATTTGAATCTGTTAATGTATCAAATATGAGTTAAAACAATAAAATGAGTATGTATAGCATTTATTTTCGGTACTGTTGTATCTCATATGAATTTTTAACAGAAAAATATTTATTAACCCAAATCTTAAGGGATTTAAAAATGTGATACCTGAGTTGTAAATTTTCACTTTCTACATCTTACGTATTATTTTATTTTCATTTCATGAAATTTTTACACTTAACTTCGAAATCAAAATTAATTTTACATTTATTGTGTGTAACAAAAATGTACTCGCATATTATCGCGAAAGTGCAAGATAACTCGCCAAATTGGCAGTAACGATTTCGCATGTGTCCTACGCGCTGAATTAGCAACCATGTACTTCGTTTTATATAATGTCGCCAATACGGTGGCGACAATACGCAAGTATCAACAAAAATATTACTTTTCGAAAAAAAAAATGCAACTATTATTTGATCACAAACTGCATGTCTTCGAACTTATACCGCAAATATAAATCTTTGAAAACTGCAAAAATAAATTCGATGTTATCGTTTAACAAATGTGTATGCATTTTGAACTAGTTCCAGAAGCAATTTGATTCATTATTTATATTTATGTTTCTCTAGAAGCATTATATTTTTTCCTTAAAATCATATACAAGCAGAAAATTAACTTTTATTTAAAAAAATTCAGCCCTTCAATAATAAGTCATTAGAAATATCTAGGAAACATTATGATAAATAACAGATTTTTCTAAGTAAAAATTTCAAAACAATGCCAGAAAGAAATAGCTTTTTTACATATTATGTAACCTGAAGAAAAAAACCTTTTGACTAAAAGAACACTCATTAAGGCCAGGTGTGTAAGTACTCTTTATATCAATTGTTTTGTTTAAATAGAAACCTATCCACATGGAAATAAAGAAAATCCATTGCTATATTACAAACTAAGCTCGTTTTTTGTTAAAGCAACTGATTTTACACTTTCCTATCACCAAAGAAAACAAATATAATAGTTTTTAAGTTAATGTTTTTTTTAATTAAAATACTTAAAAATTTTAGTCCTTAGAAGAATGTAAAAAAAACTCTAACAGTACATTTTTGCATTAACAAAACATTTAGTTTTTAACCTAATGGAAAGAGCTTTTAGAGAAGTTTTCAGCACCCATTCAGAAGAAAAAATAACATCATAAGGACCAATAGAATCATCATTTAGCAATTTTACTTGCTGTACAGAATTTTATTTTCAATACCTTTTTTCAATTATTCACTGTTAACAAGAAAAATAAAACAAACCAAAATCATATTGCTGAAATATTTATTCTGGAAATTGTACACATACATATATACATAAAAAAATAAACAAGAATATAAGTGAAATTTTTTTTTTATAAACACTATCTAATCCATATTATAGTCAACTCCATCCTTATTTGTGCAGAACAGATTATGTTTTAGTGTAATATACATTGTAAATATAGGAAAGTGTGTAAAAGTACATAAATAAACAACTTTTTAATTTTTTTATCAAATCATGTCTTTGAGTTACAAAATGTGAGTGAAAATGCCTTTCAAACAGTGTTGTTTCAAATAAATTACATGTTAGGATATGCGAGTCATCTAAATTATTTACTGCAGAATTTATAGATAGCTGGTTCTGAAAGGAATTTTGAAAGTTCTCATTAGAGTAAAATTTTTACAAAGGTTGTTCATAATTATATAGTTTTCGAAATGACTATCTACAAAATTTAGCATAACACATGTAGTGATATGCTATGCCTGTATGAGTATTTAGAACATAATGACAAAGCTACAATGTGAAACCAATGGTCTTTGGCAGAAAGTGCAAAATGTATGAAATTCATAGATTAATTTTATCCATAAAATATGTATAAAAAAAAATTCAGAGCTATATCAAAATTTAAAACAAATTATGAGTGGAAACATTAAAAATCAAGATTTGTACTAACAAGCAGAAATGAAATTAGTGCAAATTAAAAATAAAGCATTCATAATTTAGAAACAAGATAAAAGATTTAAAAAATACAATTTTTATAAATATTGCACGTCTACCTGAATTTCACATTTATAAAAACAACAGTTAAAAAAATACCACACATTGGAACAATATATACAGGAACTAATTTGCTATCAGTACACTACACATTAAACATCTTTTAGAAGTGGTTTTGAAATCGCTGCAAAAATTTTGGCATCCAATAGTATTCAATCAATGATGATGGTCTCCCACTAAGAACTCAACATGACAATAATTTAAAAGAATGGCTTATTCCTGGCAAAAAAGGAATTACATTAAGAAGCAAAAACATAAGTACTTTTTTTTATAGAAAACCAATTAGAAAAATATGAATGCCAGGATTTAAAGAAATAGAACAAAAGGTATTTAGAAATGCCAAGAAAAAAGCAGAAAAAAATAAAATTGAAACTGGAAAAATAATAACTGCATATAAAAGAGTGGGGTGCTCAATATCAATTGTTATAATTTCTTACTAGTTCTATTCCAAAATGCAGAGTTAGTGTAAAAATGTAGTACAGAGGACCCCACGCCTTTACCACGATGACATTAATTTTCTAGTTAATCATTTTATTCTTATATTAAGATTTATTTCTTACTTTTTAGTTTGATAAAAAAGCATGTTTCTTAAAACTATAATTTAAATTAATTGTGCTTCAAATACGTCAGACTGAACAAATTACGTATTATCACAACAAATGCCAAATCTAATAATAACACACCAAGTTGGCAACCCTGATTGGTAATTGCGTCTTATTGCAACCTATTAGCGATATTATATGAAATGAAGCACCTGGCAGCCAATTCAGTGTGTACCACACATAGGAAATCGGGGTGGCCAACTCAGCGAGTTATTTAGAGTCAGCGATTGTCGCAAAAATACACAAGTACCCTCCGAGTTCCTGTGTGTTGAACGTGCTGAATTGGCAAACAGGTGCTTTGTTTCATATAATGTCACCAATCGGTTGTGATAATACGTAAGTACCAAGATTTATGTTTTTTCACTTGTGTACAACATACCTGCATACAGGAGTTTTTGTACCCAAGCTGTATTAATTTTTGGTACTTTCATAATATTGCAACCATATTGGTGAAATTATATGTAATACAACACATGGTAGTCAATCTGGCGCATACGACACATGCAAAATCAGGGTCACCAACTTGGCACGTTATCTTGAACATTGGCATTGTTGTGGTAATATGTATCGTAAAATCTGGTGTATGGTGCACACTTTTAACACAAAAAATAAGATTGAATTTTATGCGTGCACGTTATATACCAGGTATAAAAATAAGAGCTTTAAAAAATGTGAGCACAGGAAAAAAAAATTAGATTTCTACATAGATCAAAATAATGGTTATTTAAAAGAAATGGCATTCCTTATGAACTTAAAGGGTTGCACTTCTAGATGTATACTATTTTTTACTAAAGCTTAGAATAAATGACTTTCAAACTTTAAGAGCATGACTCGCATACATCTCAGGTTTCTTCATGAAAATTGGGGTGCACATTTTCAGCAAATAAACATAAAAATTAAAAATTGCTACTTGAAAGTATAAGTGCATGTAATACGATGGTATACATGATATGCCAGATTTTATGGTAAAAACATAATTTTCTCTACCTTTCTTTAATGAGTAAAAGCATAAAATATATTTATATTGGGTTAAATATAAAGAATCTGATATATCATTTATTTTCATCCAAATAAACAAAACACTATAGTCACAATAAAGGAACCATAAAATAAATGTAATGAAATAATTTCTTTACGAGAACTTTTAAGACATTTTCCATAAGTTTACCAATAAGCTAGAAAAGTTCTTTAAAATCTACAAGAAATTAGTCTCTTAAAAAGATTACTAATTGAAAACAAAAATTTATTTTGTAGGCTTGCCTTTTTCAAGACATGCAAGCTATTTTAAAGTTCAATATGAAAATAAAACTATTCCAATGTAGCAAAGGAATACTTAAATTATTATTTGCCTATAAGCAAGTGCCCAAAAAATCAACAATGTGACTTATTATGAATCAAGTAAATTTCATTAAGATATGTGACTACCCAAAATTCGCAGTTTTGGTGAAAATTTTCAAAAATTACTTTTGTGTTTTTATTTTAAAGACTATACATTTAAGATTCCAAAAACACTCTATTTTTGTTTCTATGATATCTAAAAGCAAAGTTATAGCATAATTAGTAAACTGGAATTGGAGTTAACAAAACCAGATGCTGATCCCTACACAAAATATTTTTAAGATATTGAATTTAAATTTTCAGAACATGTTTTATTTAGTTATATCTGTGTTATGAATTAAACTCTAATCTCTGTGTATATACAGTGAACCCAAAAAGTGTTCGTACACTTGCAATTTCCTATAAAATTTATTGTTTCCGACTAATAAAAATTAATATTTTGGAATTGTAATTTTTTTATATCTGTAACTTGTTCTTGGTGGAATGACATAATTATTTTTTTAAAAATTGTATAACTATTATTTTTAAAAATTCATAATCAAAAAGCTCCTGAAAAATTACGCCACTAAAGTCTTAGAACACTTAACAAAAATCTCAACATAGCTTTAAATATTGTATTTCTTTCTTAATTTAGAACTTAGTAGGATATCTTTTAGTGTCCACAACAAATTTTGGACATCTTGATATAGATTTATTGAGTTTTTGTAATTTCTGCATTGATTTTCCTCCATGCTTCTGTGATTATTGTTTTTACTTCCCATTATGTGTTTATATGTCATGTTTTCTTTTTATTTTAAATCTAGTTCTCCCCAAATATGCTCTGCTGGGCTAAATAAATTGATTGAGGAGGTGTTTTCAAACTTTTGGGTACAGTTATAGAGACACCAGCAGTGTACATTGAGAGCAGTTCGCTTGGCGTCATGATCCTGTTAAAAAATGAAGTCGTCTGAAATATCCAAATTTTGAGAGGATAATTTAAAATTTCTCTTTAAAATATTTAAATAGAGCTCATGATTCTCAATACCACCAAAAAATACCAAATTACCTAATTCCTGAAGCCTATTTACACCCCCCCCTCCCCCGCAAGAACACCTCTCTGTTGAAGCATGGAGGTGGAGGAGCTCTTGTTCCACATAAATTCACTGAATTAAATGCCTCATTTTTTCCTTTAAAACTATTATATGCCCATCAGAACCAAAAATGTTGAATTTCCTGTCATCTCAATCACTTTCCTGTCAATTTTGAATTTTCTGAAACTTAAGTCACAAGAATCTAGTTGGATGAATGAACCATGGAAGTGGAAGTGTTCTTGCGTGGGGGCGTAAATCAGCCACAGAATTAGGTAATTTTTGATGGTATTGAGAATCATGAGCTCTAGTCAAATATTTTAAAGAGAAATTTTAAATTGTCTGTCCAAAATTTGATATTGAACACGACTTCATATTTTAACAGGATAATGAAGCCAAGCGTACTGCTCTCAATGTACACCGCTGGTGTCTTTATAACTGCCCCAAAATTTTGTGATAACACCTCCTAACACAATCAATTTATTTAGCCCAGCAGAGCATATTTGGGGAGAACTAGATTTAAAATAAAAAGAAAACATGACATATAAACACATAATGGGAAGTAAAAATAATAATCACAGAAGCATGGAGGTAAATCGATGCAGAAATTACAAAAACTCATTAAATCTATATCAAGATGTCCAAAAGTTGTTGTGGACACTAAAAGATATCCTATTAAGTTCTAAATTAAGAAAGAAATACAATATTTAAAGCTATGTTGAGATTTTTGTTAAGTGTTCTAAGACTTTAGTGGCGTAATTTTTCAGGAGCTTTTTGATTATTAATTTTTAAAAATAATAGCTATGCTATTTTTAAAAAAATAATTATGTCATTCCATTAAGAACAAGTTGCAGATATCATAAAAAAATTACAATTTCTATACATTAATTTTTATTAGTCGAAATCATTAAATTTTATAGGAAACTGCAAGTGTACGAACACTTTTGGGGTTCACTGTATTTATGTACTTCATTGCATTTAAATGTAAAAAACATCATTAATTTTTTAAAAAATCGAGTTTTTGCATAAAATTTGGTATATTTAAAAAACTTTTAAAAGTAATACATATCTTTTAATTCCTAATATATAAAGATGTTCCATTATTTATGTACTGTATAAATATTATTTGAATACATTCATTAGAATTTTGTGTAAAAGATCCTAATTGCAATTTTTCATGAAAATTTTACTAAACTCGACAATTTTTATAATCTATAAAACTCTCCAGAAAACAGCAAAAGGGTTGAAAATTAGTTAAACATGAAGCTAAAGAGTTTGAGCTATAATTATGGTGAGTTAAGAAATGTACAACTAGTAGAACATTTTTCATATTGTATTTAAATCTTTAAAAGCATTGTCTGAGAAACTATGTTTTTTGGCTTCACGGTAAAGTTCACAAATGGATTTCTTTTTAAGACATTGAATTAACATTTTAAGAAAACTTTTATTTTATTTTATTTGTATTATAGACTATAATCTCTGTGTATGTATATATGCATTTTATTGCACATACAATTTATGAGAAAAAATATGCTTTTTTTTTTAAAAAATTGACAAATTTCAAAAAAATAATGTAACTTATCGCTCTAGGCACAGATAATGATGTTATTTGTGTGCAGTTTTAATATTATTTGAATATATTAATTAGAATTTTCAATACAAGGTTTACTGTAACTGCAATTTTTAACTAAAAATTCCCAATCTATCCAAAATAATTTTAAGTTTTGTGGAATTGTATTTTAATTCCTGACTCAAGTGTAGTATAGGGGAGAGGGCCCTTTCGATTTTTATATAGATATTATTGGTGAGATAACGAATTCATTCTGGCTTCTGGAAACCTATCGCTAAGTGAAGTAGCTTGGCGATCGATTTTGGTCACCAAAAAAATTTGACATTGCCAAGTATCTATACTACACTTGAACCTTAATTCCTAGTTCTATGCACACCCTTTTTAAAGAAAAAAGTGTTTTTTTAGTTGAAAATTTGTTTCAATAAAATGCTCCGAGGGTAGGCACATACCTTAAATTTGTTTTTTTAAGTAATCCTAAAAAAAAAGGCCTTTTTATCACATTTTCCCGCTAAATTCCTATAAAAGCCTTACAATATCAAAACAATCTAGTACTCATGTGTTCGTCCGCGGGTAGCGTGGTAGAAACGAAAAATAGTTCGGAAGATTTATGAGAACTAAATTTGTTGTTGAACCCCAATCTTTAAAATATGTAGCCAGTATATTAAAAAAACTTTTTTAATCCTGAATATCTTTTTAATTTGTTTGATAGTGTTAATTAACAATTTTTTGAAATTTTGAGTACATGTAATGTCTCATATTTGTAAAGGCATGTGTTCAAATCTGATATAAGCAAACTCATTTCAAATTGAGCACGTCCATGTAGTCATTTTTGAGTATTTCTTTTTTCTCCGTGATGTGTGAAGTTACCTCTATGAATATCTCCCTCACCGATGGATTGTATGAGCTGTGTACAAAATGCCACTGACTCAATGACCGCCTACAAGTCCTTATTTAACACCTTCCGATTTCTTTCTGGGTGGGAAGGGTGCATAAGTAATAAACTATTCTTCCCTTCCCTTCCTGTTGATCTAGCTGATCTGAAACACCAATCACAACCGATGTCGTTGGATTTGATTCAGATTCTTTAACACGCTTTTGGGCGGAAATGAATTACCGGTTCAATGTGTGTCATGTGACTAACGCAATACACACATAAAACATTTGTGACTCTTTCTAACGTTTCCTGTATGTTCAGTAAAATGTTTATTTTAATCGAATGTTCTGAGGCATCAGAGCAAAATTCTACAGCTTCTGAGCGTTATTTATTCTTTCATTGTCACTATCAATCACAGTTGTTTTGTTGGACCGATATTTATATCATCTGAAATCAGAACTGGTTCAGAAAAGATGGTACCTCTTGAATCACTATCAAAGACGCCACTCAAACAGTCAAATAATTTATCTGCACATAATTTCATAGAAAATTCCTCATTCAAAATTCGTGATGTGCTTTTTTTTACAAAAAAATTACGGTAACGATTGATTGTAATGACGTATGTATGCAATGTAATCAAATAACGTTGAGAGCAAAGACATTTCAAACAACTTCAAGTGCATATTCAATAACCGTAATCAAATTGCATAGTGTCCAGTGAATTACGTTGGTTCATCGGAAGTCGTCATATGATGTCCAAAGGTCAGCAACGTATGCGTATTAGAAGACGTCTTGTGATGTCTCTGGTTAATAATGCTATTTAAATAGTCTTACTTGTATAGATTTATTGTACTGTTGTTCCTATCAAGTTAAAATCTAAGTCAGTGCTTCACAAACTTTCGATATTTATAACCCAATTTTCGGTCATAGTCCCCGCTCATACAACAACTATGTATTGAATGCAATAATAATCTATATCGAGGCTAAAGCTACACAATGTGACTTTAATGGACAAACTGTTTACACAATATGGACCCAAAAAAAGGACAATTTTTTTAATTGATTCCTTGTGAATCCAGGCATAGGAATATTTTGATACAAATAAATCTTCTGGAATTCTACAGCACATTTGAAAATATGCATTTAGAACTTACTTAAGCAAACTTGACAAAAATTCCAAGTATTCTAGTTAACAAAAGGGTAGAGTGTTTAGAAATCTAGCTGTTAAGTACAGCCGATCTCTGTCATCCCGCTCATGGTATAAATATACTATCGGACTTCAGATAGTTTTTTTCGGACAAGTCTTCAGAAGAAAATTGAATGATTTTTTTGCGAATATGTACCAAAATAACTCTCCTGATACGACATAAATATAGAAGGAAATAATTTTTTCCCCTCTCGTTCTTTTTATTGACTTGCTGCAGATTTCTACTCCATGTGAATACGTGATCAGACTTTTATTAGTATTTTTATGTGATGATTTCCTCAATAAATCTATCTAGTAATACCGAAGTATTCCAGGGCTTAAGGATTTCTAGTATCGGATATTGGAAGGATATTTATCACATCGGATATCGGGTGGAAAAAATATCTGAAATTCGAAAGAGGACACCAACTACATAGAAATAACTCAATAAATATATAATAAATTACTAGTTATATACTTTAACGTGTAGATTAAGATTTGTTACGTATAATCGTAGTATTTCGTGGATAATAATTTAGAGTGTATTTATGTTCTTTATTGAGGAAAAGCTAAGATCCGCTGTCGATTTTAAAAACATAATTGAAAGAAAGAGATTTTCTAAAAGGACATCTTTGATTTTTGATGTAATTTATTTGGTACTTATGTATTATTACAACCTATTAGTGATATTATGTGAAGTGAATCACCTAGTTCCCAATTCAGTGCGTAGGACACATAAGAAATCGGAGTAGCCAAAATGAGAGTTATAAGTAGAGTTGGTGATTAATACTTAAGTACCACTTATTTTTAAATGAAATTATTTGCATTTAATTCTTACGCAAAAATTTTAAACACTTACTAATTTAAATAAAATTAACTAAGGATTTTAATCATTATTATTTTACAAACAAGTTAAAACTATGTTGGTCAATATCCACTGCTAGACATTAAAACTGCAGCACTATGAATGATGAATGGAACAAATGCCAGACCTGCTGGTAAGGAAGAATATGTTGAGAAATACAAATTATTGTCATCTAAAGCCGAGACAAAGATAACAAAAAGAAGCGACATCGTAAACTCTAAAAAATCCACGCAGCGATTTTGTCTTTTGGAAAACGCATTTGGACGTTGGTTGTATGTAAAAAGATCGTGTAATGCTTCGCACGAGAAGAAATAACTATGCGCACTTGTCGGAATTCGAAAGCGGCAGGATCGTGGTCTACAAAAATGCGCTTTATCTTTCGTCTGTAGTGCAGTGGGTTTTACAATGATGAAGCTCTACTGATGCTTTAGTGGATTATTAAATCACAGAAACATAGGGCGACTCATACACAAAAATTTAAACATACTTTGTACACATTTTAGTTTAAAAAAAAAAAAAATTTCCCGAGTTTTTTTGACACTTTTAGAGGGACCAAAAATAAGCCAGAATGGCGTCCAACATATCTGCTTGCGGCAGACACCAAATCTCTACACTTAGCTCGCTGGCTGAGCTTACCAAACACTTTCGTTAAAGAACAATCACAGAATCCGTGGTGTGGTACTCGCGCTGACGCAATAACTCGGGTCAGTCTCGTTGCTTTTTAGCGTTCTTGAATGTGTCTAGTGTTTGTTACACCTTAATATAACTACTTTCAAAACTCGGAAACTTACGATTGTCAAATAAAAAAAATAGTCGATGAGACCAGAAGAACCCTACTGAACGGTAGACAGGATCTCAGTGACATTCCATCAGTATCATCTAAGAGGACAAACATGTTAGGTTTGGATTTGAATGATCTTACGACAATACGACGGGACCATACAACGAGAATCCGCAAGGACATTCCAGCTTCCCTTCACACCACAGTGTAGGCACGCTCCAATACAGTGATACACTCAACGACAAAACTGTATACAGAAGTAATGCCACGACATCTTTACACACAATTTCCGTTTCTGTGTCCAACATTATGGTGAGCTGTTGTTGTCTGGAGGCCACGAAGATAATGCACGACACTTGTTTACATTTGATATTCTCATACACGCTGTGCATCGGTTACGATGTTAGGGGCGGCTATGGTATACACAACAGGAACACCTCTTTTTCACACGTTGGTATTATGATCAGCCAGAGCTATATTTCTCAGATCTTAAGCCCGAAAGTTGTACTTTATCTTTGAGGTATCGAGACGGTCATCTTTTAGCCACTACGATTCATGAAGAGAGGTGCGTTGGTACAGACTTGATTCATTTCATTAACTTCGCCCTCTGCTGCAACAGTACGATCTTTGGCAACTTTCCGCGTAATTTTAAACCACGGTCAAGTGACGAGGATGACACTTGAAATGCCCCCCCCCCCTCCTTTTCCAACTTTTACAGCAATGGCCTCGATACATTTAACCTTTAACCCTCTGCTTTCAAAAAGTTTCATCCATCTGCTCGTGACATCTTTCTGATGCATCACCTCATACTTACGTTTGAAGATGATTTAATCATTTTATTGGTGAGATTTGACGTTAAAATATATTTGACATAAAATAACAATTAAAATACAATAAGAAATTGAAATATTTAAGCCTCAAAACGAACATCAGAAAGATAATGGTTAATTATCACTGTGTCACCGCTGTTTACATTTTAAGATGTCTTGTTGCAGTCTTCACAAATCCCTTTACCATATTCAAGACAAATGGATATTTTTCGTATACATAACACATTACAAAATTTTAATAATCTTTTCTGGATGTCCTGGCAAAAGAGGAAACAGTAAATTCTCTACCAAATTTCTGGTGATATTTTTTTGTCTTGATTGGAGCGTTGTACCTCACATTTTTCTTCAATCCTAAAACATAATGAATGAGATATGTGAATTTTACACTCAGAACGCAGTCTTTGCAGGTGCTCCTTCAAAAGTACGTGACCCAGTTTTCTTAGATATGTACTCGAGGATCTGAGTGATTTTGATTCTAATAAAGATATTTTGTGAGTTTATTCAAGCTACATTAACAATTGAATAAAATACAATCACTGGCTAGGCGCACGGCATCTCTCAGATACATCTCAGCTAGCAGTAAAAATAAATGAATAAACGTATCTTACAGAAGTCACAAAATACTTGTTTTGAACTATTTTAGTACAAAACTGAAAACTATACTATTTCACAAGCAAAAAAATCAACAAAATAGTACAAAGTCTTAAAAACTTATGTTGTTAAGCGTGCTGCATCTACCAGATTTAATGGCCCCTACAGTCTGAAATATGAGGAAATCGTTCTCGTCCTTGACACTGAATCCTAAGACGAGTGAAAAAAGGCAGATAGAAGAAGTGTTCGTGAGTACGCAGCAGGAAACTATTTTTTTTGTGCATTTGAGAGATTCACATTATACAATGGGTCTTCAAGGCCACTAGGGCATGACAAATCATTGTATGCTGCTTTAAATGTATCCCACGTCTAGTCGTGGCAGACACATAAGGTAAATAATAAATTGCCAAGGTTACGCAGAGCAAAAAAATTAATTGGATATTTTGATATTCAAAATATATTGTTTTACTAGCTTTCATGGCCCGGCGTTGCACGGGCTTATACCGAGGGTATAACTTAATCCCCCCCATGTTAATTTCCTCCTTTTATTCTAATGCCAATACTTTTGTGGGGTTTGACGCGTACGATGTGAGTGCATGACCCGTGAGTGCGTGTCATGGCTTTGTTGCTTAAAATTTTCCCTTCTCTTCAAAAATTCTCGACCCTAGTGCCACTGAAGACCCACCGTGTAGGGGAGCGATGCACGTAAAATAAATCGAGAGCTCAAACGTCCTCCCGTTGGTGTGGTGTGGTAGTTAGGAGAGGGGGTGCCAGCTCAGGTGTCGTCCGCGTCACTTGACCATGGTTCAAAATTACGCGAACCGTCCCTAAAAGGCCTCGTGTTGCTGAACAGTGGGACGTTAATATTCACTCAACTTCACAAATTCAGCACTTCCAATATTATTTTCCGAAATTACTTTAATTTCTTTGTTTCTTTCCTCTCTGCTTAGCCCGGCATTGCACGGGCTTTTACCGAGTGAATAACTTCACCCTCATGGAAATTTCGTGTTTCCCTCAGGCCGATAGCACTTGTGTGTGTGTGTGTGTGTGTGTTGTGTGTGTGTGTGTGTGTGGTGTGTGTGTGTGTGTGCGTGCGATGTGAGTGATTTCTTTAACAATGTCATAAAAACTCCCTTTTTCGAAATTTGTTCTTGCGTTGGTGTGGTGTGGTAATTATTAAAGACGGGTGAAAGCTCATGTGTCGTCCTCGTCACTTGAGCATGGTTGAAAATTTCGAGGTCCGTCACCAAAAACCCTCGAATAGGCAAACAGTGCGAATTTAAAAATCACCCACTCACTTTCCAATTCTTTCGTTTTACCGAGTGAATAACTTCATCCCCATGGAAATTTCGTGTTTCCCTCAGGCCGATAGCACTTGTGTGTGTGTATGCGCGCGATGTGAGTGATTTCTTTAACTATGTCATAAAAACTCCCTTTTTCGAAATTTGTTCTTGCGTTGGTGTGGTGTGGTAATTCTTAAAGATGGGTGAAAGCTCAGGTGTCGTCCTCGTCACTTGAGAATGGTTGAAAATTTCGAGGTCCGTCACAAAAAATTTTCGAATAGGCAAACAGGGTGAATTTTAAAATCACCCACTCACTTTCCAATTCTTTCGTTGCAATTTTTTATTTCCCGGAAACGAAAATGTAGTTTTTTTAAAAATAGTTGTATGCTGAAAAAAAGACAGAAAGTATAAATTTTTCAAATTACAAAATTTCACTACTATTTTAATTCTTGGAGTAAAATTGTGAGGATTTATTGAAATATTCAACTCGGGGGAAAAAGTTTCATGCAATTACCTTTATAAAAGAAGAATTTATTAAATGATTGGTTTAAGTATTTTGAGTGTTTTATTAAAATTTGTTCAAAAAAGTTTTTGGCTTTTTTTTAAAATCACTGATTTAAAAGTTTTAAATTGAAAATTTCGAAGTCCGTCGCCAAAAAACTCTGGAGTAGGTGAACAGTGCGACTTTTTAAAAATCCCTCACATTTTAATTCTTTCGTTGCAATTTTTTAGGCCCCGGAAACGAAATGTAGCTTTTTTAAAAATAGTTGTATGTTGAAAAAAGACAGAGAAGTAGAAATTTTTTAAATTACAAAATTTCACTACTATTTTAAATCTTGAAGTAAAATTGTGAGGATTTTTTGAAATGTTCGACACACGGAAAAATAGTTTCATGCAATTATCTTTACGAATGCAGAATTTATTAAATGATTGATTTAAGTATTTTGAGTGTTTTATTAAAATTCGTTCAAATAAGTTTTCGGCTTTTTATTTTTTAAATCACTGATTCAGAAAGTTTTAAAAATCATTTTTATATAAACGCAACGATATTGATTCATATGAGAAAAAATCATAAAATATGCAAAACAGCATTGTTTTGTAAAAAAAAAAAGTTGTTTTTTTCTATAAAATTCTTTAAAGAAAGATAGTTTTTTCCCGGAAACGAAACTGTAGCATTTTTAAAAATAGTTGTATGCTGAAAAAAGAACAGAAAGTATAAATTTTTCAAATAACAAAATTTCACTACTATTTTAATTCTTGAAGTAAAATTGTGAGAATTTTTTGAAATATTCGACACGGGGGAAAAAAGTTTCATACAATTACGCATTATTTTAAAGTAAACTATAAGTTTTATGAAAGAGAACAAAAATTTCGTTACTGATAAATATTTTAAATGAATCTCTCAGAAATGCGTTGTGTGTGAATGCATTTTAATTTAAAAAATATATATTAATTTAAATCCATTATCAAAATAAATACTAATAAAAAAAATTCTACAGATAGCTCTTGAAACGTTTGGATGTTTGATTAAACATATATAAGTGTTAAAAATCCCCTTTTGGGGGAAACCCTAGTTATATGCTAACATTCACTGAAAAAAACATTCAAAAAGAAAATAATACTATTTGATAAAAACATTTAATTTTTTTAATTTTAATTTTATAGTTTTTCATTCCACTCTGTGTTAAAATTATTTAAACACGTATCTGCGAAAAAAATTATATTATACAAAACTAACTTATTAATTATTTTTAATAAAATTGAATAAAAATGCTCATTTAGCAATTAATTGTGACATACCATTTGCTTACATAATGCCAGCACTGAAAATGAAGTAAATTTCAGATCAGTGGGAATGCAGCAAGTGAATTCAATCATTGAAGAAGAGAGAATTAATTTACGGGTGGGAAAAATAAGCAGAAATGAACAAAATCGAATTGTTGAAAAAGATAGAAATTACTTTAAATGATTAAAAATCAGAAAAAAACCTTTTTGAAGGCAAAAAAAAAAAAAAAAAAAAAAAAAAAAAAAAATGAAAAGTACATTAAAATAACAGAGGATCATGTTAAAATAAGTATTTATCAGTAAAATTAATTTACGTGGGAAAAATAAGCAGAAACGAACAAAATCAAATTCGCTAGATTCGAACCCAGACATAAGAAAGAATTAGATACTTTGCGAAAGCGACGCGCTCAAGCCAACCACGCTACCGTATATGTTACGGATAATATTACTGTAGATACGGAAAAAAGGTTTTGTGAGATTACCTTCATAAATGACGAAGCTATTCAATGTGAAGTAAAAATTGGGACTACTTTTTAAAAATTCTTTAAAAAAAAAGTTTTGGGAATTTTATTTTTTAAATGAATGGATCTAAAAGAGAAAGGCTTGAAGTTAATTAGTGTAGAATATCGATTTAATAACACGAAAAGTAATTCATACCCAACGATTTAGAAATAATTTTCATAAAAACGCATTAGTTTTAACACTATTTTAAAAAATTCGAAAAAAATAGAAAATATCGTTATTTTACAAAAAAAAATTATACCGTGTCGTGGCGAAATAAACGATCTTTCCGATTCTGTAATTATTTTTTGTCTAATTTTGACACCGAAAATTAGATGACAATTTTAATATGGTGGAAAACGTAAGATTGCCGCTCGGCCGAAACGGAAGGGAAGTTCCACCAAGTAAACAACCGGCAGCAGTAAAACAATTAGGCGTTTTGAGGTTTTTAATTAATATCTTTTTAACTAATCACAATATCGAAATATAAATAGGCAATACGGCTTCCCCGGAAAATTCCCGATCTTTTGGTACCTTCCGCGACTTTCTGCGTGGTGCTGTTCGTGAGAAGATAGACGCACATAGATAGATAGATAGATAGATAGATAGATAGATAGATAGATAGATAGATAGATAGATACGTTTGTTTACCTTCGAATTTTAATAGTGTAGATATTTTGTAAGATTTGAATTCATTTTGATGAAATACATATATGACCTACATTATTTGTCAAGTTTTGTTATCGCGACAGGTTTTGGAAGATGTAAGGACAAGTATGTATTTTCAAATTAGTAGCTTAATCAATTAAAATTAATCTAAGTTTAGCTAGTTTTTACTTAAATGTTTACAGTTAAAACTCAAAGGGGACTGAAAGAAATTATCCACTTTATGATTTTATCGATTATTGTGCTCAATTGCTTTCAAAATTATTAATTTGTTTCTTATAAAACATGTTTAAATGTAGTTATAGTATGATTAATTCCTTTTAATCAAAAACATCCGTCGAATTTTTAGATAACAAAATCACAATAATTTCTATTAAAATAGAATACTAATAAAATTATCTTTTCATCGTTTGATTTACCAATGCATAGGATTTGTTCTTATTACTTTATAGATTAATATCCGGATATAAGTTTTACAAAAATAAAAAATAAAAGATTTTTTTCATTTTATAATGCAGTCACATTTTGATCACCGTGTTGTTTTGCAGTCGTTAGACTTTTACATACCAGGACCTAACTTTTTCTTCCGAATTATTTTTATTGTAATTGTTAAAAGTAGTTTAACACACAAATACAAATATTTTACACTTAAGCATCTAAACACAGATATTTTTTTCTGCATATAGATAGGAATTATTAGATTCAAATGAATAATTCAGATTAATCTTTTGAAATCCAATTGATTAAACAGATTAATTATCCTTTACAAAATATGCCTGAAACTGAACCATTGTTGACAAAACTGTCGAGTTCCCTTATCGTTAGGAACTAAATGTGACGTAATCCTTTCATATGATACTTCCTTTAGGCAATTGAATATCCTTCGCATTATACTCATGGGCTCAAAGCGTATGTAACACAATAGTTCAGTCAAAATGTGTGAATAAATTTGAAAATTGGGATTTTTTCCCCCTAGTATAGTGAATTAATCTCCTTTTACACAGAATCCACATAAATTATGTTACACTGAAACAAAATATATTCATTCAACGGCTACAATAAAAACTAATGTTCGACAGCCCACTTTATTATTTATATATATATATATATTACAAGAGAAGTTTACTAGCAAGTTTTGACTGATTGTGTTTAAAAGGAAATAACGTAGTTTACCAAGTACAAAGGTATACACAGGACAAAGTAAATACCAGTGAAGAAAAATACTGGCGATGAACCTTAATTTGAACTACATTCAGATGATGAGTCAGTCATTCCACTGCCTAAATACCACACCTCGTCGACGTGAAATATTTGAGCTTCAATAGATTGAACATGCATCAGCCTTTCTGCTCAATGAGTCTTCAATAGAACCAGGCTTTTAGCTTGAAACTTGATAGAAACAACATCGTGCGCGCACCGAGTCCTTGACTTCGCGACTATGGCCACAAGGCTACCATGCCACTAAAAATAATCCTGTAGAAACAATCCAAACCACAATGAATATATTAAGGTGTGAATATCAATTGCATGAATGGCTGAAAGAACAACCTACTCTAAGATACCATTCAGAAAGTCTCCAGCCACACCCTCTCTCACTGTTTAAAATTAACAGACAGGATTAATCTGGAATTGGTCGCACCTGACCAATAGTCACCCCAGGCTCACGAAATCTTTAATTCTGGGAAAACTGCTTAGTTGTTATCAATGGCCTAGTCAGTATTCTCTTATATGAGATTCTGCATGGGAACTAAAATGTTTTTGACACATATCTCCCTTATTTTTGAAAGTGGCAAATGTTTTCCTACAATCTTAAGGTAAATAGGGTTGTGACGGATCTATACGCGCTTCCACTAATATCTTCTTATCTCTTAAAACATAATATTTAATTCAACCAACTTTCATCGAGTAAGCAAACGTGATTTATGTAAATGAGATATATTATATAAATTCGGTTTTCGCGAGTTGGCAGTAAGGAAAGTAAGAAAGGAAGTGATTTGTTGACACGTTGTTGTTGACACGCTGAAGTTATACGCTGGATGTGTGCAAATAGGAGTTTAACAGAAGTTTGAGAATTAGTTGTTAGTTGAAGATTGAAAAGCAGTGGAATTAATTAAAGATTGCAGAGCGTGGAACCATTGTCATTTGATCAAGCTGAAGAGAGTGCCTGAAAGTTTCCAGTGTAGGATCCGATGCAATAAAGGTTCAGTTACTGTGCATTTGATTAAGTAGAAGCTAGATATTTGTATGCGACGTAGTTATAATTGAGCGTATTTAAGCTGTCTTAGATTCAGTTGAGGGTCTGTAGTAGTATCCCCGTGTTATAGAATCTCACCTCTGCACTCTACTGTAATCCATATACCTTAATTAGAATTGTATTGTGTCTGTTTGATAATTGTTAATAAGAATTAATAAACAAAATTAGATTGGAAATAATGTCTGTGGATTATTCAGTTCCTCCTACACATCTAGCAGGGTTTACAGGTAGACAAGAGATTTCGGATGTAAGAGGTAACCGAATGTTACCATAGGGTGACTGAGTGCCCAGCACCACCATTTTTGTACCAAAATATCTGTAAATACCAAATTATCTCTACAAACAGGCTACAATTTCCCCCTGTGAATGACTTAGTGATTTTGAATGTTGGGTTATACGACTTACTTTGCTTTATTCTTTAAATGAATTTAAAGAAATAGAAGGTCATTTATGGATCTTTATTGGATGAAGTTGAAACTGATCAAGCAAGGGAGGAACCCGATGAAGTGTAATGGATTTTAATCATGAAAACGAAAGTAAATTTGTGAAAAGCGATGGACATGAAACGTTTGAGTTGAAAGGATAGTTTTCAAGTACTACCTAAAAAACTCCAACTAGTAAGACACACTACACCCCGGCAAAAAGATAAAAGCAGGAAAAAGTTCAACATACTATTTGCCGATCATCAATCAACAATGAAACTATAATAACTTGAAAAAATAATGATAGCTTAGCCTGAAAATATCATATCTGTAACGAAAGTGAAAAGTATCTGTGATTTGTGTCTTTAATAAAGTCATGCACATTTGAATCCTTTGAGTTCAGTTTGATTGGATTGTTTTCACAAATCCTCAAAAAAAATTGAAAAGTCCTTAAAAGTAGGTAATTATATTTTCTCCTAATTAAATTATTCCCTATATTTACGATTTTTATCCCGTATAATAAAAATAATTATAAAAAAAAGGATTGGGGTGACTCCGTCAGTCCACGCGGCCACTAACGTTAGTACAGAGTGAGCGTTTTCTACCGAGTTAAAAGCATTTTACAATTAGTCGCGGAGGGATTTCTTTCCTTTTTTGGGTGAAATCGATCATGTTAAACTGAAGGCAAGAACTGTCGTCACCGAAAATCTTGTATGTTTTGATTTTCAAAAAAAGTATTCTAATACTCTATTTCATTACAGTGGTGCAATTTTCTTTTATTGCACCACTTGTATGTATTACAGTGCTCAACAAAATTACGTTGTATTTTAAACGAAACGAAATGAAAATTAAATGTGGCGGGTGCCAGCAATAATTGCTTATACCCAGTATCTCTGAAGATAGGGTGAAAAAGAAAAACCATTAGAAGAGAAACGCCTCCCGCAGGGAGGCAAATTGAGAGAGGTCGTTGTATTTTCCATTAAGTACTCTATTTAAATATTTAAAAAAAATTTATCTAACATTCGTAAGATTGGCCAAATTCTAAGTACAAAAATCTATATTAAAAAAAGGTATTGAGGAATTCTTTTGTAACAATTTTTCTCTGTGAATACATAAATTAGAAATAAAAATCTATATAATATATACTTCAAAGTATATAATATACTAGCTGGTACATCCATTCTTCGCACGGGTGAGATGAAAAATCAAACAATATATAGATTGAAAGATAAAGAAGTTTGTAATGAGTTCATTTTACGTGAATTGTAAATTAAATAAAAAAAGCTTTTTGCATATTTCAGCTGAGCAAAATAAACCATATTTGGGTAAGGGATCCATAAAAGGATAACTGTAACACTCTTGTGTGTCGGTTTTTGAAAACACCTTTCTAAGCTCTGATCTCTGTTCAGCAAAAGTAGCATATATTGTTACTTTTGCTGAATGTGTAATGGATGCTTTTTTGTGTAATGAATGCTTAAAATAGTGTAAATAATTTATATCTGGATGCGTAAAACGTTATTATTTTCTGTTGTATTTATTTTATGTTAAAATTGTAATATTCGCAAGCAACGCCGTTCCTTACATTATAAGGGCGATTCTCAATGGATACATAGCGAAATGCTGGTGATAGAGCCAAGTTGGCATCATTTTTGGCGACCACGTTGGCAACTTTTCGGTTGATTGAACGGTGCAGAAGTTCCTTTGCTGTAGCTCCACCTGGTGGGGAGCTGCAACATAGAGGATAGCACAAAAACCATCTCCACAAAAAATACATATACGGTGATTGGTTGAAAGGTGTTCATATACACAAAAATCCAATTACATTTATGTAGATAATATTAATGCAAAAAAACATCATACATTTCTACTTAAAAGTAATATTTTCAATTAAGTCAAATGTTTATAAATCATAAGATAATGCAATTAACCAATTAACTGTGATTGACGAATATACTCGACATGGAGAATTTGTAAGATTTTGTGTCATTGCGATTATATTCCTGATACGTAAAAAGCAGTGACCATTGGCTATTTAAATTGTAATGTTTAAGAAAAAAATGAACGAGTCTTACAGTAGTCGCAAATGATGTGTAACATCTGACATGTCATCGTGGTAAATACGCAATAGTAACTTAAATCCTGAAAAAAATGAATCGGTTATGACTGGAAATAATTTTCTATCGAATAATTATATCTTTAATGAAATTTTTTTTTAATTAACGCAAGGAGTAATGCAGTTTTTTTTTATCAAAAATATTTATTAATGTTCAATTTGGGGGAAACTAAAGTATGACACATATACTTGTGATTTCAAAGTATTTAAAAATTGTTGAAAAATGGCGTCAATAACAGTACCACTGTTAGTTGTCGAAACATTTCGATTAGTATTCATTTCGAGCTTGAGTTCATCATTCAGAAAAGCTATCAGCTTCTGGCAAATTGAAGTCAACGTTAAAATCACCACTCACACAAATCATGGGAAGCAAGTGATAGTTTTTTTTTTTTTAAGAGCAGAACCAACTTTGGTATACGGTAAAAGTACAAAATGCAGGAAATCTTTAATTTTTTTAACTGCTTGATTCGGAGAAATGTATGCGACCACCAAAATGACAAGACTTGCTGGTATGTGCGGTAGGCGGGCTTCTTAATTGCTACTACAGTTGGACCCCCAGACGAGGGTAGCGAAGAGACACCGTCAAGCACATGCTTAAAAATTAGAAATATTAGAGAAAATCAAAAAAATACCCGTTTACTTAATAAATTAGCTGTTTTTAATCGAGAAATCTTTTTTTATCGCAATTAAAAATATTATATTGACAGTGACAGGAATTAACCCCAAAGTATGAAAATGATAAGCACTTAAATATTTATTCAAATAATTCCATGTTACTTACTCCTATTTTTTTTAAGAATGATGAGCTTTGTTAGACGTTTAACAGAAAATATAATTGTTAATATATAGTTTACACATATATAAATATATCCTCGGATTTCACACACAACGAGCCCTGAGACTTTTAGAATTCAGCGTAAGCATCACAAGTTTATTCTGGCTGAAGTCTAATAAGACTTGCTGGTATGTGCGGTAGGCGGGCGTCTTAATTGCTACTACAGTTGGACCCCGAGACAAGGCTAGCGAAGAGACACCCCCAAGGCGCTGAATTGGTCAAAACAAACAGCGCGCGCTTTCCCCGACTTCTTGTTACGCATTTCCGTCCCTTTTCACGAAATCACTCCAACAAATATCCAGCAACCGAGAGTAAAGATGTTACACATCAAAAATCTCAAATTTTAAGATGTTTAGGATATTTTGAGAACAGGCCGGTGTAAAACAAATAAGTAAAAAAAATAAGAACAAATTAATTATAAACTTATGCGGCCCCGTATGCAACAACTTGAAGCAGTGTATAGATTCGCGTAATGAATTTATTTATGTGCGATGGGACAAAGGCGTGAAGCCTTCAGTACACTGAGCCCATAGATAGTTTAGGGCCAGAAGTGACCAAGCTATCCAGTGGTACAACCATGTCCTGATATTAGAATTACTGCAGTTGGAGTGGGAAAGGCAAAGATGCTTTCTGGTAAGACGATTGTAAGCAATCCCACAGCACCTCTCCAGAACTTCCTTAGTGTCAAGATAGGCAGAAATATTTCGTCGGGAAAGAAAGAAGAAAATCGGTATACTTTATGGTCTCTCAATCCTGGAATTTTGATAGTTACTAAAATGTATGCTGTTGTTGCTTATGCCACCTAATCGACAGTACCATCAGATCAAGGTCCACGAAATTCATCGCGGCAAGGGCTAGAATTTTACGCATGTCGTTAGCCTAAGCTTTGAGCCCCCCGAAGAGGGTGACAGTGCGATTTTGCTCACGCAACACGATAGATGGCAACACCGTTCGGACCCACAAATTTAACGAGTACCGTTTTGTACTCGGTGGGCATTTGGTGGTATCGGGCATCGAACCGAGGCCTTCCGGTCTGGAGTCCGGTGCTCTAACCACTAGGCTACCCACGGCCCTATTAAAATTTATAAATACCCTTATAAACTTACGGTTGGAAGGGCCGCTAGCCTCAGGAACTCATGACCAAGCTAAATTACTTTATCGCCCCGTACATAGAGTACAATATTAATAATAAAATTGGTAATTTTATTAAATAAACCTTCCTTTTAGGTCCAATATTTTAACAGCGACACTTACTCTGTGATGGACGAGTCTAATCGTCATAGCTCGATTTCCGTGACACACAGAGTGGCAGTAATTATGTGGTTAATGAAATGAGTTTATTAATTATCTTTTTGCCGTCACATATAGCTTTGAAGCAACAATAGTGATAGTGTTATATTACATTGAAATATATCTTTGCATTTTAAAAATAGCTAGAAAATAATCAGCATGTTTTGAAAAAAAATGGGATAAATATGTCCATGAAAAATTAATTTTATGATATTCTAAAACAAAAAAAATAATGATTGTTTGACTTTTAATTCGTTTGTTTCACAGTTTTAAAAAATACTTTCATTCCATAGACAATATTTGCTGTTAAACTTTCTTTGAAAAAAAAATACTAAATACTGTTCAATCACCTTCAGATTTCGTATTCTAATCCTGTGAGCGTGGCCTATTTGGGGCAGCTCCTTCACGGTCTTGCATACCTAAGGGTGTGTGTGGGGGAGGGAACAAAGCATCACCAGAAACTTCCAAGGTAACTATTATTTTATTACTAATCAAACACACTTAATCAATCACAGTTGAAACTACAAAAGGAGACCCTGGGAGTGATATATAAAGAGAGCAATCTATTTTAAGCGAACAACTTTAAAAAAACACGTCTAAGTGAAAAAGCGCAAGTGATATGATTACCTATATCTGGTTGAATCTATCTTATACCTTAATCCACTAATTTATTATCTCAGCAACTCATTCCTTAACTCGAATCGTAGTAATGAAATACCCGAAGAAATATTCTCACCTACGAATCACCGCAACTGCTCTCCTGCTTCTTCTATGTCACATCTACAAAACCTATATAGACTTTGTATAGTCAAACTAACTTAAATATAATGGTTTCTTCTTGAGAGGCTGTGAATTAACTCGAATGCTGGCCCCAAAGTTTCCCCAACAGGATTAGTAATATGGTAGCGTATACATCCGTCACAATTCTCTAAACCAGTTTCATAAATTATTGTATTTTTCAACGACAGTGATCATCCACCACAGCCGTAATACATATTTCTAATACACAAAAACCTGGTATAAAATCGGTTTCCATTTCGGATGATTTATCTTTTTCTCGTTGGCAGCATCGCAGTTTTATTTTATGAAAAAAGAAAATAACGTAACTAATTCTTTAAAAAAATAAATGATGATTATTATTTTTTTAAAAAACGACTGAATTACAGAATAACAAATGTACTTAATTATATTAAAGATATTACAGTAAGAATTATTCTATTCTCAAATATCAAATTGAAAAATAACAATAAACAATAGGAGCTCTTATACATTTTCTATATTTCTGGAAATGAATAAGAAATATTAAGAAAAAATAAAACGTTGTATACATTTTTAATACTTTTAATTCGCGTTCAATTTGTTGCTTTTTTTAAAACCTCTCTTATAACAAGAAATTTATATTTACATAAACAAATTTCTTTCTTATATAATATAATACTTCACACTCTTAAAATCGTAAAAACTTTAACACATCAAAAAAGGTACATACAAACATAAAATAAATTAACAGAGAAATATGTGTCTTCAAAGGGAAAAATATTTATTTCCTTGATAGATAGAATAAATAATCACTTTAAAAAGAAATGGCAAGTGCTATTGCCAGATGCACTGTAATAGTCTGTCTACCGAAAGAAAAAAAAACAACCCTCTTCGGATTCCTTTCTTCCCCTTCAAAAAAGTGCATATCACACGCAAACTTTATTTAAATGCAGATTTTCTTTACCATATCTGATTTACAAGGAACAGTTTCATTCCCAGAACACTGTTTGGAATTCTAAAAGACGGCAGCTCTGCAATCTCATGAGAGATAGGTACACGCTAACAATAGTTAGAAAGCTCTTAAAAATTGTTTTTATTTTTAGGGAGTTGTTCAAGATTTTCAAATAATTCACAGATTTATTTTAAACGTACTCGCATAATAGTTAAAAGGATTTTTACTGAAAGTATTTGTACTGTATGTTTTTATATCTGTTTACTTCTTAAACAGCCATTGCGAAAAATGAACATTTTTCAGAAAATGCGTACAATATATAAAAAAAAAAAACATTTTACCTTGCAGTTATAAAATGTGTGCGTTCTTAAAAAAATAAATATCGTAAATGTTGGTTTATATTTGATTTGATTTTTGTTTCCGTTTTAATATTTCTACTGATAGAGTTTTGCAATTATGTTCAAGATACGAACGTTTCTCAGATTTATAAGTAACCTTAAAAATATATAAGGGTTGAAAACAACAAAATTATTTTTAAAAACGAATAATATTACAAAATTTTAAAGATGACATTCTATTTTGAAGTTATTTGTAAATTTCTAAATCCGTTTTTCTCCCCTCAAATTTTTTTATAAAAATGCTCTATGTGTTCCATCATTTTTAAAGGCACTATACATACTGCATTTAACTGTCGAAAATTGTTAAAATTTTCTTAAAGGAACAACTGTCCTTTTTATAATCATGAATATATTTTGTATTCCACAAAATGCATTCTTGGTTCTTACAGATTTTATTTAACATTCTTTCCCGAGTAGGATGACCCCGACAGTAGAATCATTGTCGCGAAATCGAAGGCTATTGTGAGTTGGATGTAAAGAGTCGTGAGCGCGAGTCTAAGTGCCACCAAAGAGCCAACACGTATAGCAATAGTGTCAAACTCAAACTTGGGCCACACAAGCAAGTTGAAATTAAGGTGCGCCGCAAAACAAATCAATATTCATAGAAATTTCAGGTTTATTTCGAATAATACATTATATATAAAATAAACACATACAGTAGAAATTGTTTTTGTGCGGTTCTTTTTTATGCAATTTTATTTTTGTGACATTTGTTTCGTGCAAATTTTTTTAGTACGAATTTTTTCATGTGGTTTATGAATTTCAATGGCTTTGGCGCCATTTTAATGATTTCTATCAATGTACATATAAACACTTCAAGAAAAGCTCTGTCCATTTTTAGCGGATTTTTCACCTAGTGGAACAAAAGCGCTTTTATAGGACGCAAATTTCGTCTTCGTTCCATATTTTGTCGTACCTTTTTCTCAGCCAATAAGCAACCCATTGACCTCGGGTTTTCGGCATTGGGTCGCATTTGTGCCCTAGATGAGCCGAATCATATTTAAATTTTCCCATAGTTTTCCCGAATCTTCCTACAAATTTCCTGAATTTCGCTAGTTTTTTGCTTTTTTTATAGTGCTGATACAGATTTGTGTCATTATTTCTTTTCAGCTCAATAGTAGTACATTTAGAGGAGTAGTGCAGTACTACTTTCTGTTAGTAAAAAGTTCATTAGTTGCATTATTGTAAAATACAACATGTGAAAAACGCGCTAAAATTACTTGGCCAATGCCAATGATTGACATCTTGTTTATAAATAATCTCCCCTCAATGCACGTTCAATTGTTTTTTCTCAGCGCGCTCGCCGCACGCGCTTGATTGAAAAGGGTAGCGACAGTGACATTATAATTAATTTGATAAATTATGAAGACGGACAAGAAATGCCGGATTCTTTGAGCAGACAAAATACATGCTGGAATCCAGCTTTCTAACAAATCAGAAAAGCATTTTCTTACCGAAAGGAGTTAGAACCCCATTATTCCCAACGTGGGGCGCAGGCCCCACCGAAGGGGCATGGGCAGGACGTGCACCCTTCGGCTGGCTATAGCTAAGACTATTATGGGAAAATTCGAGAATGAGTAAAACAGTTAATTATTTTCTAGTGAGTTTGTGTGTATGAATGTTCGTGTTAATGCATACATAAAAATAATTGTATGTGCATGTGTAATGGGTACACAAAATATTTCCAGTTTCCCCAGTCTTGTGTCTTGGTCGACCAAGAAGAGGGCGGGACTCATGTCGTCAGAAGAGCTAATGTTTTCTCAGACAATCAGCGTGCGTGACATTCAGTTTGCTTCTCAGCTTGCTTACGTTTAGCCCTGTGTCCACCCTAATACCGTGTTGCTCTGTATTTGTTTATAGTAATATGCGATTCATGTGTGAATTAATGTTCTATACTACAATCTAGAGGATTGTGAGTTTGACATCCCTGATGTACAGTAAAAATATCCTCAAGTTTGGAATGGTATCGAATTTTGGAAAAAGGGGTACTACTTTAGATGTGAGAACTACGAAAGTGTTATTTTAACCTTGCAAACTCCTCTCCAAACTACCACACTAAGCCAACGGTAGGACGCACACGACAAATTTAACGTGCTTCAGTCCCTCCCCACGGAGGGTCTACAGTGGCACCAGGACATGCCACAATGGGTCCGCTAGTTGGCAACCATGAGCACTAGGCTACCATGACCACTTAAAATGACTAAATCCTTCGTCAAAAACCCTAGTGTAATTACGTAGTGCGATAAAAACCTATTATTAATAAAGGTGCATTGGGGGGGGGAAATGTAATGTAAAATAATGATCTTCGCATTCCTTAATTATTCGTAAAATAATTTATGGCTACAAAATCCTTAAATAATATTTGTGTCTAGTAAATTTTATATAGCATTGAAAAAGTTTTAATTATAAAAGAGATACAATGTATTTCACAGATTATTATTTTAATTGCAAAAAAAAAAAATATTGTGGAGTAAAAATTAAAAAGGATAAAATAATATGTGTGTGTGTGTAATTATAATAATAATTTATTTTTGTTATAAACTATTATAATTGATTTTTCCAGTTTTAACAAATTATCAAACTGAAGAATGTATCAAAATTATGTTACATATTTATTATTTTTTTCCTTTTTAATTCAATCAAGATTTGAACCTAAGAATGCACCAAATTACTCCTTCCAATATAACTTCCTTCTTGCGTTGTTTTTTTTTAAATAAATAAATAAAATTAAGAATTTTTGTATCATTAAAGAACACCCTAAAATAGAGTCATTTCGTTTTAATTTAAATTCAATGATTAAAATAAGTAAATTTTTACAGCAAGAATAAGCCTTCTATTAATTTTTTACTTTTATATCAAGCATTTATTTTCCTTGTTAGACTTTATTTTTATTTTAGTTTTAATCACTTTTAAAACATGAACATTAAAAGGACGCAATGTTTTCGTAGAAAATATGTAAAACAGTCACGTGTATTTAAAGTAATTTCATTTGCTCTTTTAAAGGCTTATTTCCCTCGGTGTATCCTATTTGAAATATCAATCTCAAAAAGAAATTGCTTTATTTTCAACATCCATTGCTAATATTAAATATAAGTTAAAAATAAAATTTTAAAAATAAAATATATATTAGCTCATTTCTTTTCTAAAACCTCCTTATAAAAAATCAATCCCATTTTATTGCTGTATATATTATTTAATTTTTATTTCAGATAATTTATAAGAAAATGTTTATTCTTATGAAATAAAACTAGTTGTATTATTTGATACATGGATAGAAAAGGGGAATATATACGTGTTTATAAGTTGACATTTAAAAGATTAATACACAGCGACGTCAAAACGATAAAGGTATAAACTATCTTTACATTCCTTCTACACACATCCACATGCAATAGTTTTTTTTTCTCAGATTGATTTATACATAACTATGTATGGCCTTTATTATTCTACTTCGTTATTGCTGATAAATTCAATCCCGAATTTGTCCACCAAAAAGTTACTATTACATATTAGACTTGCATGTTTTTTTTTTAAATGCAATTGTAAGAAATAACTTTTTTGAAAGCGTTTACACAATTCGAAAGCATGATAATTCCATTTTTTAAGTTTTAGAAATTAAGTTTTAACAAAGGGAAATAATTACTATATATGTCTAAATTGTTCAGGATGGAAGGGAAATGAGCTTCAATTCCAACTTTTTGAATGGAAAAAAATAATTCATTACACTTTAATGAGATTTGTAACTTCCAATGAATATGAGGAAATTGCTTTTGGTTTCCTTTTCTTTTAAAAAAGTTAATTTCCTTTCCTTTAAGAATATTTTAAAAAAATCTTTTTTTTTTTACTTTAAATCATCGAAATATATTTCCGACTCTTTGCTGTTTGATCATTGTAGAAATTATCTCATAATTTGTGTAGATGTATGTCGTTTAGCAGTTTGGTTCTTATATAATTCCATAAAAGATTTTGCCAATGAAATATGTTTGAATTACTATCGAACAAATTTGCATCTTTTCCCTAAAATACATTTATAGTTATTGACCTTTATTTATATGCTACAACTCAGGTTTAAATATTTCAGACCAAGAAATTTTCTTAAGTTTTGGTTAAGTTAAATTGTGGGGGTGTCAGCCTAATAGGCACCCCTCTGTCTCCGTCTTGCCTGGCTAAAGGTGTGGGGGTGAAACAAAGAATCACCAGCAACTTCCATAATAACAATTAATTTATTTATCTTTAAACACACTTAAACAATCACAAGTGAAACTACAAAAGGAAACCTAGGAATGATATCTAAAGCGTTATCTAATCTCAATGTATAACTCTAAGTAAACCCAACTACGTGAACTAGATAAGGAGAACAAGCGCTAATGAACCGATAACTAATTCTAATTTCATCTATCTTAGATCCCCTCATTCTAATAATTTAATCTCTTAGAGATTACTTCCTTGACTCGTGCTAAGTTTGTGAATGAAATATTCTAATATTCACACTTACGTAATATCGCAACAGCTCCCCGAATCCTTCTACCTTACATCTTCAAAACCTATATATAGACTTTATATAGTCAAACTAATTTAAATATCAGGGTTTCTTCTTGAAAGGCTGTGAATGCTAGCCCCAAAGTTTCCCCAAGAGGATTAGTAGAAAAATTACGCAAATAGTTCCTTCAAAAAGTTTTTAAGTTTTCTTAAGTTAAGTTAAATGGGACTTTATGTAATAATAAAATAAGTTACTTTGATACAATAGTTTAAAAATATTACTATAGTTTAATGTGTATTGTTCACAATCGAAACAAAATTATTCGCCAACTTGTCTTTTATTTATTTCTAACAACAAAAAAATTTTTAATTTATATTTGTTAGCCCCGATGTTTCATTTAATAAAATTCATTGATATAAATTACTGCAAATTTATTTTTGTGCTTTGAAAATTTAAGCCAAAAAGGGGAACACATAATATCCTTTAAAAGAAATAAACAGTCAACACTTCCCAAATATCGGGCTTGATTGATTGAAGTATGCACATTCTTATAATAATAAATATATAATTATAAAGACAACAACATTTTATTTGTAATAGCAAATTAATATACTTATATAATCATTTTAAACGCGTTTTGGTAGTAAGATATTCCAAGTTAAAGAATCTAATGAATTAGTTACTGTCTCAACTGTTAAACTGTTACTGACGTAATGACATTACTAACATACTAAAAATTAATGCATCCCAATGATAAGACATTTAAAAAAAAATCTTTTTTTTTCTGTTCAAACACACTGTCGAGGCAAATAAAGGGTTTTAATACTTTAATAATGGGCAAAGTTTGCTGACTTAAAATATAAAATGAAATGTAAATTTCCATTTAAAATATAGACTTTGACAAAATTTGTTGCTTTCTACTTTTACTTATTGCATAGAAGTAAAAGAATTTCGGTAACTATTTAAATCTTTTCCAAAAAAGGTTTCTTTGAAATAAATTTTAAAAGCGTTAGGTATCGTCAAATTTATTATGTTTTGAAGAAATCGAGTCTTTCTCAAAAATATGAAAGAGCTCCTTTTGGAACATTTGTTTGACAACACATTGCAGTAATTCTTTATTTTTTTCTCAAACTTTGAAGGAATTTGAATAAGGAAAAAAATAGACTCATCTAGTTTTTTAAAACTTTTTCTTCTAACAATATTTTTGGGTTGTCCGAATGAAAAGTGAACATATGTTATTGCGTCAAATCGAGTGGGCATCAAACAGGGATACGAAGGATGATAGGAAGTATTCACCGCATAAGACGTTTAATGGCGAAACCTTTATGGGGTAGAGGAAATAATGGAAAGTAAAGTCGTGATATATAGGGATGCGTCCAGATTGAAACAACGCATGGTAGTATGGTTTCTGATTGCAGGAGATGAGTTTAATGAGGACATCTATCGATAAAGAGTGACAGTCTATGACAAGCTATGTTTAGGTTAAATGTCTGCAAACATTTGGTGTTGAAAATTTCTAGAAGTGTAGCAAACGTTCTATGTGACAATGTACACCCACATATCTCCCATAAAACCAAGGTAACCTTAAATAATCCGTTAGGAAAAGTTAGAATATCCCCCCACCAAAAAAAAACATTCCAGATTTGTCACCGTGTGACTTCTAGGTTTTTAAGCCAATAAAGGGAGCATTACATTTCTATTTGGACAATGAAGTGAAGGAAGCTAAAAAGGACTTCCTTAAGAACCAACCACGTTCTTTTTAGATTGAGGCATAGACCTGCTACACCGCAATGATGATACATGTGTTAGAGCATTCATGGCAATTTCTTTTGATTTCTATGAAAGGTATTATTTTTAATCAACTTGTCCACTTTTTATTTGGACAACCCTTATATTTCAAATCGGGGAAATCCATCGTTGGTTTTGATTAAGTTCTAGCAATACATATATATATATATATATAAATTTAAATTTTAAAAACTTTATTAAACATTGTATGGAACATGGATACCATGCTAAATTTTTAAAATATTATATTCCTAACAGTTTAGTATAAGAAATATGTTATTAGTTGTACAGTTAATCGATAGATTGCGCCTCATGCTAAGTAAATTAACAATATCATGTTTTATTTTAAATTAATGGTATATGTCTGGGATGTACTTTTATTTTCAATACATTTTAAAACAAATTCAAAGTTTTTAAATTAATATATGTAGACTTAATATTATTTTATCAAAACTTACTAATTTTATGCGTTACTGATATTCACGTTTCTGTCGCCCGGGAAAATGGATCTGCTGTACTCACGTGGTACATCTTCATCTAATTGTTTTAGCTTTGTTCAAAATATTCTAGTAATTATTATAGGCTATATAATATTATTGTCTTATATTAATAGATTATGGTTTTATTTGTAATAATAGTTAAACTTTCTCAAGAAATTTCTTACTTTTCCTATGGCCTGGAGTATTGGCAAATGCAGGTGAAGGTTGGCTGGCCACAAAATTTTGTTTAAACCTGCAATCATGGTTCCTAAGGTCGGGAGTTTGCTTTAATACTACTGTGGCTATAAGACTTTATTCTATCATGACTATAGTTATCTTAGGCTTATAACTATTTTGTGTATATTTTTGAGATATATATAATGACGTTTTTTTATATTTACACCAATAATTACGATATATTTTGCGAATAATTTATCATAAAATCAAGAATCGTTTGAATTAAAAATTATATATTGATTGCAAACTTTAAAATAATCAACTTTATTTAAGTTTTGAGGAAATAATTTATTTACACACCCTGTATCCTAAAACGTTTCACATATTGGGAAAACGGCAACAGAATTATAAATCATAAAAGACGTTTATATAATTGTTAATAAGTCAAATATCTATGTGTGAGTAAACAGTTAGGTGCCCAATAATAAAAAATAAATTTCGTTCAACGCGATAGTTGCTTTTGCGTAACGGAAAATAAAAAAAAATAATAAATAGACTTCAAATTGTTATTCGTTATCAATGTTCATTTTTTCCGAATAAGTTAATTCTTAAAGAGTTGGGAATAAACAAATTATAGTTTTCAAAAACTAAAAAACACGCTTTTATGGTTAATCGAACTAAAAAGTAAAAAAAATAATTCTTAATATAAGAATAAAATGAATAACAAGAAAATTAATGTCATCGTGGTAAAAGCGTGGGGTGCTCGATATCAATGGTTATAATTACTTACTAGTTCCATTCCAAAACGCAGAGTTAGAGTAAAAGTGTAATACAAAGCACCCCACGTTTTTCCCACAATGACATTAATTTTCTCGTTAAGGTATGTGACTACCTTCGGAGCACTTTTTTTGAAATATGTAAAATTTCACTTATGTAAACATATTTTTATTTGTAATGGGACATAAAAGTAAGAATTCAAACACAGTTTTTACAAAGTTATAAATATTTGTGGAAATATAGGGAATTTTGAGTGAAATTTTAGTGAAAAATTGCAATTACGGTAAGGATTGTGTTGAAAATTCTGATACATATATTCTAATAATATTTATACAGTACATAAATAACATCATTTTCTGTGATTATAACTAGGAAATTTATAATACTTCTGTAAAGTTTTCGAAATATGTCAATTTTTATGCAAAAACTCATTTTTTTACAAAAAACTAATGTTATTTTCTCACAAAAAGTGCAATAAAATAAATAAATATATATATAGGTATTAGATTATAGAACAGACTACAGATAAAACTAAATTAAAGATTCTCTGAAAATTTCAAGTCAATATCTTAAAAGGAAATCTTGTAGTCAACCGTACCGTGAAGAAAAAAATTGAAAAACATAAATTCTCAGAAAATGCATTTAAAGATTGTAATGCTATGTGAAAAATTTTCTACTGATTGTACATTTTTTAAACTCACCATATTTATAGCTCAAGCTCTTTTAAATTTCATGTAAAACTTATTTGGAATTTTTTTAACCTTTTGCTGTTTTCCTGAGAATTTTATACACTATAACAATTGTCGTTTTTAGCGAAATTTTGGTGAAAAATTGCAGTTACGACAAATCTTTTACACAAAATTCTAATAAGTGTATTCATATAATATTTATACAGCACATAAATAACATCTTTATCTGTGTTAGGTATCAAAAGATTTGTAATACTTGAAAAAGTGTTTTAAATACACCAAATTGTATGCAAAAACTCATTTTTTAAAAAAATTAATGCTTTTTTTCATAAAAAAGCAATTAAATATTTTTATATATATATACAGACATTAGATTTTGATTCATAACACAGATAGAACTACACAAAACATGTTCTGAAAATTTAAATTTACTATCTTAAAAATATTTTGTATAGTGGACTTTATCGTGAAGAAAAATATTGAAAAAGTTTCTCGTAAAACACATTAAAAAATTTTTTAACACAAAATAAATACTTTTCTACTTACAAAACATTTTTAAAACTCCCCATATTTATAGGTTAAGCCTTCTTTAGCTTCATTTTTAGCTAATTTTGACTTTTTTTTGGCTTTTTGCTGTTTTCTGGAGAGTTTTGTTGAGGGTAATGACTGGCGTTTTGATTTTTGAATACGTTCTGTGTCGATTCCCATGTAGTTTTTAAGTATCATTGGATCAATTACCATACCTAAATAATTAAATACATGCAACAGTCCTAAATAACCTGAATTATATAATAGGACAGCAATGTGTGAACCCAAAAACAAAGTTTTCTTGTGAACAAAAATTTCTGTTGGTAAAATAGACCATAATACATTATTAAAACTTTCATTATTATTTTGGGTCATGCCATGGAGGCATTTTTTTAACAAATCTGTATCACAGAGTGCTAAGTAAGTGGGCTTTATCACTTTAATAACTGAATTTGAAAGGCCTGTTGTTTTGTCTATGTGTACTTTTTCATCGCATAATGCTCGTTTATACTTGCACCAGCTGTCTTTCCCTGTAGGACATTGCCCATGCATGGGATTTTGATTGCTAGAGCAGCAGTGAAAGAAAACAGCTATTACAGCAGATTGCATTTTTTCGAGACATCCAACATTGCTACGGATGGCAATCCCGTAATAGTTCTGCAGTTTATTGATAAATTTATCAGTTAGTTTGCCTTTTCCACCAAGTCCTTTGGTGTTCTTTTTTAGTTTCCTTAGACGTGAGCCTACTCTTTTTTGTATATGACCTATACATTCGAGTTTTGAGACACTGTTTTCCCCATATATATTCTTTACTTCTAAAAAGCTCTTGGAATCCCCATCACCATAGTACTCGGTGTACTGCAAGTCTCGTTTTATCAATGATCTTTCAAAAATTCTAAAAGCTCCAACAGCTTCCATATTTCCTGAGGATTCTTTATAGTTTGAGCATTCATGCTCAGATTTCACTTTCATTTCCCACATTTTGCAATACTGAGTCATTACTTCCAAATCTAAAATTTTCCCAGTATCAATGGAAATAGCTGAGACGCAGCTATTAAGCGACTTATGGTATCTCCGCTGCCATATGCCATCTACTGAAACACCACAAGTTGTACTTTTTTTAAAATTTCGCACTTCTGTTGATGCAGCTTTCATATTTTCTTCAGAACAAAACTGTACTGCTTCCAGCAGTTTGAGTTCATGAGCTCTGAAGGTGTTTTTAGAAATGCAGGGCAAATTTAAAGTACATAGCAACTTCTTACCAGCTGTGAATCCCCTGCCAATCAATCTCAATCCAAATACCAATAAAGTATTGAGAGTGAATTTTTTATTTTCTTTACGGGTAGAAGTAAAGCCAGTCATGAATCCACAACTGCAAGACACACACAAGTTAGAGCAAAGTCCTTTCCTGGAATCTTCTGTTAGTTTCAATCCAGTTGCATAGCATTCCGGACAACACAGGGTTGAAATAATTCCCAATAAAGCTTGGAAATCAATAATTCGATTACCTGTAGAACCATGAAATATAGGTTCAGGCACATCAAAACTGTCATTAGTGCTCATTTTTGCTTCACTTGCAGACGACGCCTTGTTACTGTTTGGTGCTGACTTGGTAAATCTGTTTCCATAAAACCTTCTCTTTCTAGTCACTTTTGATCTAGTTTTCGGCATTTTGAAATTATTCACAATGAAATAAAACGTTAAAATTAAATAAAATAAATGAATAAATTGTAAAAATATCAAAAATAATTAGTAATAAAGAAGAACGCTTTCGAATGAACAATGTAAACAAAGTATAGACGATAATAGTATTGCCATTCAATAAAACAAGCTTGAATTAAAAAAAAACAGTTGCCAGATGGAAAAAAAAATATTATTAAATAAGTAAAGGATACCTTGATCTGTATTTACAATAAGTAATGAATGATTATCTTGCTTAAAAGTCACGAAAAGGAGTTCAAACTATTTGTTTACATTTTATGTCTCTTTAAATACCCATTTCCGGTTTTGAAAATTCCATTTCCGGTTTACTAATTAAGCTATAACTTTGCTTCTAAATATCGTAGGAACTAAAATAAAGTATTTTTGGAATCTTAAATATATGGGCTATAATATAAAAACATAAAAAAAATTTCGAAAAATTTCACCAAACACACGATTTTAGGGTAGTCACATACCTTAATCATTTTATTCTTATATTAAGAATTATTTTTTTACTTTTTAGTTCGATTCAGTATAAAAGCGTGTTTTTTAGTTTTTTAAAACTATAATTTATTTATTATTTTTTTAGTTTGATCTACAACAAAAGCGTGGTTTTTTTTTAGTTTTTTAAACAATAATTTATCCATTGATGAATTAATTTTAAATGCGTCATTTTTTTAGAATTTGGAGTAACCATTGGCAACCTATCAGTGCATCGACCTGGTTTTCAAAAGGTAGGATCAGCCAACAGAAGGAAACCAGGAAGAACTAAGTTTGAAGTAGTTGTATGTTAAGTATGTTTGAGTAAGTTAAGTATTTCATACGGAAGAAAGGTGTAAAGTGAATGATATTTTTCACTGAAAATATCTCTATTTGTATTACCCATGAGTGTTTTCACTTTAGAGTTACGACTTAATATGTTAGTCGGTAAATCTGGACATGAGAAATCTGTAATCGTGACGAGCCGCCATTGTTGCATAGTAGCCGCCATTGTTGGAGATCACCGCTGCCACACACCTCGGCATTGATTCAAAGAGACTTTGAATGTGTTCTTGGGGTACAGCAGACCAAGCAGCTTCCACACGTTACCAAAGTTGATCTGGTGTGGCAGCTGGGGGTGTAATCTGGGTCAATCGTTGAGTAAACATGGACCACATGTTTTCTATCGGCGAAAGATCCGGAGAGCAAGCAGGCAAGGGAAACAATTGAATCTGGTGATTAAAGAAGAAACTTTGCACAATGCGTAGCACGTGTGGTCGCGCATTATCCTGTTGAAATATGGTTGTGGCCAAGCCCTGAAGGTAAGGAAGGACAACTGGTTCCAACACCTCGGAGATGCAGCGCTGGCTGACGGTACCGGCAATGCGTACTAGAGGAGTGCGAGAGTGATATCCAATACCGCCCCATACAATAATACCCGGTGCAGGACCAGTGTAGTGGTGTATAACGCAGCTATTCAGCATCCTCTCTCACAGGTGTCTCCAGACTCGAATCCGACCATCGTGGTTTTGCAGACAGATACGTGACTCGTCAGGAAACTCAACTTCATTCCATTCTGCCGCCCCCATCCTTCTTTCATCGTACCATTGGCGATGGACACGTCTGTGGTTCTGCGTCAAGGGTAGACCAAGCAATAGACGTCTTGCGGACAGAGCACTCTACTGTAAATGGCGTCGAATGGTACGCGTAGACACTGAATGATGCGTTACAGACTCAATGTGTTGTGCTATGGTTCATGACGTGACTGAGCGATAAGTCACTGCCATGTGCACAATTTGCCTGTCCTCACGTGAAGTGGTGCACTGAGGTGGATGCGATCGACCCCGTCGGTCCGTCGTACCTTCCTGCATCCAATGGTCACATATCCGCATTGCAGTTGTTTGGTTTCGTCCAACACGACTACCGATTTCCCTGAAAGATAATCCACAATCTCGGTAGGCCACTATCCTTTATCTGTCGAACTCGGATACTTGATCAAAAGCTGATCGCTGTTTTCTACGAGACATAACTAATCGTTTTTTGAAAAAAACCTTAAGAAAAACACAATTGCCGAACTTGAAACCGTCGAAATCTCCAAGCCATAAATAGCGCTTTGAGGTGGTGCCCCAGGCGTGCGTGATGTGTGTCTGCGCTGAAATTCGAATACTTTGCATATCTCACCTCCGCTAATGCATTTTGTAAATTTCATGTTATTTGCGTGCTTTCTTCAGGGTGTTGCACTTACGGTGAACAGCAGTGTATTATTAAAAAAACCTATTCATTTTATATTCAAAGTTTGCTTGAAAATCATATAATATCATTGCCCTAATATTTTTTGCATATTTCTTCTCTATTTATAAGTTTGATTTTAATCGGTATCTATTGGTAATAGAATACTTAGTTTTGGATAGTCTTTCTTCGAGTAGGATGAAACCTGATTTAATAGCCCAATCTTTGAACTTCCAGACCGCCAACTTAACATTCATCAATGTTGGGTTTTTAGTATGGCCAGAATTTGAACCCACGATTCCATATATACAGCACCGGCGACGAATTCACGACTGTGAACTATACTTACAATAGTAAAAAAAAATGGAACAGGCAAAAAAAATTTGAATTTTGAACTTATTGATTGCAAACGATATTGTTCTGTGGATATAATTCTTCACGCGCATTTCCCTTTACTAACCTCTGATGCTATTTTATTACGCTGTTTGATATGAGAACTTCGGCTTATGAAAAAAGTCTGAGGAGAAAACGGGCAATATGTAACTAGAAGTAGAGTGAACGAATTTGAGACTTGAGAGAATTTGAGTGAACATTACAGAAGTTTTACTGAGGTTTGAGCAAATAACTGACTCAATGTGCATGAATCCAATCCGTCTATTAGAAGGGTACTGTTTAGAGATCTCAGATAAAAATAGGTATTATTATAATCTTAATTTAATAGAATTTAATTTAGTTAACCCAGCACTTCTCACGCAGGGTGTGACATATCCACCGCCTAACTTTTTCAACGTTCCTTTTAAACCTTTTTTGGAAAATGAATAGTTTCTCGTGTAGCTGACTTTAAGGTCCTATTCTTTCAGGAGCCTTACCTTAATGGTGAGTTCTAAAGGTATATTTTCGGATATTGCCTCTTCGGGTATATCATACCCTGCGCGTGAATCACCGTTGCATTTCTAAATGCATGAGCACGCTTTAAAATCTTTCTTATACAATGGCGTATTTTTATAGTCATGATGAATAAATGTGATATTTAAGTTATTTAATAGATACAGTATTCAATAGATATGGTACAAAAGTATTTTCGGATGAAGAAATTCTCTTCGCGGTTATGATGATGAAAAATCAAATGATGAAGAGTATAACAGCAAGTATGATTCCTCCACCGGAATCAATCCAGATTGAGAAAAGGGAGACACTGTTGAAAATAAATGTTTTATATGTAGAGACACAAAAACATTTGAGAAGAACGTAATTTTAAAGAAGACAACTGGTACACATCTAATCCACTTTCAGATGAACTTTTGAAGAAAAAAAACTATTGCTGGAACAAAATTAGAGAAAATAAAAAATAAAACTTTCAAAAAATTTTTAATTTAAAGAATAGATAGGTTTACTCCTATACGTTTAGTTTAAAAAAATAGATTTAAAAAAATTAACATTGAGTGAAATCATGGCACTCACTAATGACGAGATTAAAGGAGTTTATAAACAAAACACATAATGCCCTTATAAAAAGAACAGAAAAACTAAATTTACGTGTAAAAAATGTATTATAAACATGTTGTATTTCCTACACATTTCTTCCTTTTCAACCTTTGTATACAAATTTTACGGCAAAAAACACAATGTGAACACCCTTGGGTGTGACACACCCTGCGCGTAAACTTTAGGTCGTTTTTTCTTCTTTTCTTCACGCGAGTGATGCCGGGTTAAATTGGCCTACATTTGTCATTTAAAAAAAAATTCAAGTATCCGACAACCCTAAAATTGAGAATTTTGCCAAACAATGACAAATTGTTTTATGACTTTTTTAAGTACCATTCATTAGCTTTAGAAAAATAGCAATAAAAAGTTTATTATTTTCTGTTCACTAAAACATAAACTACAAGTCTTTTAGTAAAAGCACAGATGCCATTACTTTAAGCAAGATGTCACACTTAAAAACGCGTTTTACTTGTAATGGGCTTTTTCGAAAATGCTCAAAGAGGGACAGCGATTGCTCAAAAAGTTTTGAAAATAGTTAGCTGTGAAATTGTCTGTGTATGTTCCACACATATATAATAATATAATAGTTTTAACCTTCAGATTTATAAATCACTGTTTTATTGCAAAATTTACAGTCCCTTATGTTGATATAATCACTAACTTTAAGAAATTTCATATAATAACTAAGATAAAGTGCCCTAGTGTTTATTAAAATTAAATATATCTTATCCTGAAGGTCATTTTAAAAATGAATAACATAGCAACACATTAGATTGAAAAAATTAAAAATTTGTTCATAAACTTTTGGTACAAAATGGGCCCCGTTTATGTTTTTTTGTAAATTTTTCCAATTTTAATAATAATAACTTCTGTTTCTCTTCTTAATTTTAGCATATATTTCTTATAATGTTCTAAACAAAACCAAAACCACAAAAAAATCTTCATATCTTCACTTCTTAAAACAAACATTGGCGCAAGTAGTTGGATAACTTAAGACAAAATATGATTCAATGCGTTACGCATAAGAAAAAATTTTACCTCATAATAATAATGCAGAAAAAGAGTTACGAACTATATTAATTAGTTACATTCTATCAGTAATTAACTTTTTTACTGCAGACTGCTTCAAAAATTAGTTTTATCATTAAGAGGACTATTCAATTTATACTAATCCTTTCTCATTATAAAATAAGACGACATCTTTCAACTCGTGTAAAATAAAGTCTCAGACATTCAACAATATGAAAGCTTATGCTTACCACTTTTCAACCTGTCGATAGATAATTATATTAAATTTTTTAAATTGTAAGCATTTTCGAAGCATATAATGTGTGTGTGTGTATTATTCTATTGAAATAAATAATTCAAAAGAACGAAAAGTAAATTGCATAATGCTCTACAAATTTATTTTTAATAACGTTGTATATATATATACATATATATATATATATATATATACGTATTCAATCAGTTTTTAAATTATGTCTAATTTTTGCTTTATTTCCCATGTATTTAAATCAAGTCCTTGAGATTCCAGACTTTGGTACATGAAAAGAATTTTACAGAAATTCTTTTTAACGCACACATAAAGACTTTAATATTTAACTAAAAATTTTCCTCTCAAAGCTCGGTATCCTTTCAGATACTACAGTTAAAACATTTTTTTTTAGGTTATTGAAAGTTCCCAGCAAAACAAAAAGAATTTTTTTTTGAAATATTGAGTTTTTAAAAATAAAGGAATTTGTATGAGAGAGAAAAAGACTCTTAAATAAAAGATGTTAATACAACTACCTAAGAAACTGTAATTTTTTTTATACTTTTTCAAATTTGAACTACACAATTTGTTTGCCCTCTAAAGGGATTTTACAGTTCACTGAATAAATGTCTTTTTTTTAAAAATCTTAAAGAAGTTCTTCAGTTAATAAATATACAAGTATTAAGGGATTTTTCCCCTTAAGATATAAAAGGATGATGCTTTCTTTCATTAATCGGAATCTTTTGTTCAAATTATTACAAAAAAATTTTTTTAAAGTTTCAAGTATTATTTTTTTTTAGAAAAGCACTTCATGCTTTGCAAAATATTTGGAACCCATATTCTGTCTAAAAATTTGACGTCAAAGAAACCTTTCTCATTGAAATGTAAAAAATGTATTTAAAACAAGCACACAGAGTTTATAAACAGGGGGACTCATTATGAGTAAATAAACATACGATTGCGTAGAGGCACAAAGACAGTTCTTAACCAAATATCATTTTAAGATTAGTGTATTTTTTTAGGTGGTAGGGGGTATTGTATGATTTAATAATTATGTATTAATGTCGCCTCCAGAAGCTACACGAGAGCTATTGGTGACAGAACTCGTAATGATGAACCTCAATCAAGTGATGAGGACGACACCTGAGCCGCCACCTTTCTGTAAATTTCCATACTATGACCCGGAAGAATTTGAGTCCCTCTAAACAGCAAATCTGTTGTGGTACCAAGGAATCGAACTTATGATTCGTCAACGCCAGTTACAATTTTGTGAACATGGTCAGTTACCATGGTAACTATATTGAAATCAAGATAGGATAATAAAAAGATCTTTTAAATACAGAGCATTTGATCACCAGCACGAGAAGTTTGCAGGATGCGTAGGGGTACAAAGGTAATTATGTATTACATTTTGTAAAGTAAGCATAGATCTTACTGAGAAAGAGTTGTTATGCGGATATTCAAGAACAATCAATTCCCTCTTAAAACGAGCATGAGAACTATGGTCAAACGACAAGGACGACACCTAGAAATCCTCCCCCCCCCCCTGTAAACTTAAACATCATCCTAACAAAATGACTTTTAGCCCCAACAGGTTAAACACCTTAGCTGCCATTGAAAAGTTAGGCGAATCAGATTCCAATGCCACTGTTTTTCGCATAGGCGTTCGTATGCGATGTATTGGGGAGAAACAAAAATTCATTCATAAGTAAATTTTTCTCTGAAATAAGTAAATCCTTCACATTCACACAGTCAAAGTCATTTTATGGCATTCCAAAGTGTTTGAAATAAGTTTACTTATAGCAGCGCGAAGAGAGAGAAAAGGATCACATTTCGGAAAGACGTATATATACGTCCAAAAAATTTGCCACAGTGTTGAGTGAGACGTATATATACGCCAATGGCAGTTAAAGTGCGAATACACATCAAGACATCGACACAATGGGTCTTCTAGCAGCAAAAGCACTTGAATCCACAATGCTACAGGGACAAAGACGTTCATGAGTTCGTAACCATGACCATCCGCTTCCACGTCACCTTTTTAATCTAGGTTACGATTTTTTAAAAAACAAAAGCAATATAAACACATTTCATTTTCGCACATGGTAGGAAGTAAATACAATTTCATTCTGTGCTCCCCACAAATAGGTGGTGTTTTGTTGAGGTCTGAAGTTTTAACGTATGCAATGCCCCCAAATGCTGTAGAACCTCCAAAAAAACAAGTGTACAAAACCTTGTTCTGAAAAAAAAAAACTTGAACCAATTACCCTGCAGCATGGCTTTTCATTTTAAAATATTCCATGAACGTTGTTTCAATTTATTTGGGTTTTGACTTGAATAATAGGACCGCGAAAACTAAACGCTGAATTGTTTCAAATTAAAGTGATCTGTAATAGCTATGTTCAATTTCTATCCATTGTGTCCCTGGTTCGCAGGGATAATCTTTAAGGGAAAGTAGGGGCAACTCAAGGATTCAGATTTGTCTAGCAACCCATGGTTTGAAACGTCTTCGTTCGGCCCTAGGTGGAGGTATTCACAAGAACGTTGATGTAAACAGGCCTGCATTTCCACAGTCATTCGAGCTGTCATCGCCCCCAGGGGAGTTTGGTACTGATACCGATTTACTGATTGGCCGAAGGAAATATACGAACAGCAGAAAAATTATTTTGCGAAAGGTACACACGAATAGATGCACCAGACTGCAGGATGTTTACTAACTTGTATCACAATTTATGTGAATATGGATTATTACGATGTAATAGACATAGTGAGGGCGGGAAACGGATTTGGTTGCAAAAATCGTTTGTACTACTGCAGCTATCTAACAAAATTCAGATGTATTTGAACGAGTCTACCAACCCATGGTTCAATGATTTAAGACCAGTCAGTAGGGTAAACACCTTCGGGAAATCGATTTTGAGTTTTTGATATTTCTAAAATCCCCAAATCAGGACCTTTCCAATGATGTAACATACTTGCCATTTTACTAATTAAATGTATGATTTTTAAAAAATAATCAGCTGATGAGCCACGCCCCCTTTGACAGATAGAAATGTAAACATTGACCTTTTAAATCTGGGAAGCTTTTCCAAAGCCACTCTCTCTTTTATTTATTCATACGCAATTAACTGTAGATTGACTGCAAGCGTAACTGTTAGGGTTGTTTACCTATTTTGGAAGGAATACATGTTTTTCTTGTTAGCGTTTTAAATATTTCGATATTTAAAATTTCTGAATATCAATAATTTCAATATGCCAAGATCTACGAAAGTGTTCAAAAAACGTAAAGGTACGTTTTATAAAGGTAAGAATACTTTCAACCATACTAACAATACTCTAAATACTAACGACAGTAATGTCAATCCTCAAGCTGGACATGCACATGACTCAAAGGAGACATGTGCAAAAGAAAAGAAAATTCCCAATTTAAATGGAAGTTTTTCTTCCTATGACAAAAGTGTAGGGATATTATTAATGCCATTATGAATTTGAATATTCTGGCATTTGTTTTCAAGAATGAAGTTCACTGTAAAAAGTGTAAAAGAGGTTTAGACATGCAAGTTTTAAAAGGTAAGACTGGGCTGGAAATTTGTCCTGAAATGTTGTGCTTGTCCATATGATGTAGAATTCTCTTTTTTAAATATTCATGAAGGAACGCAAATTGCCACAATAAATACCAGGTTTGTATATGCTACGTGTTTCATTGGAAGAGGTGCAGAAGCTGGGAGAATGTTTTGCGGCATAATGAATCTTCCTCAACCACCTATAAAAGGTTTTCTCCTTATGGTAAGCGAATCTTAAATGCTGCAAAACTTGTTTACGAGGACTCCATTCAAAATGCTGCGAAGGAAGCTATTTGTGAAAATAAAGGTAATAATAATATTGCAGTCGCTGTAGATGGGACATGGCAGAAGCGCGGTTACTCATCATTGAATGGTATAGTTACTGTGACCAGCATTGATACAGGTAATGTGATAGATGTTGATATTCTTTCAAAATATTGCATATGTAAAAACTTACCTACTCATCAAAAGGATTGTAAAAGGAATTAAGTTGGATCTATTGGAGCCATGGAAATTCAAGGTGCATCTGAAATTTTTCAACGGTCATTATCTTTGCATAATGCCCAATATATTACTTACTTAGGGGATGGAGATTGCAAAGCATTTGATGCTGTTAGAAAGAAAAACATCTATGGAGATGAATACCCAATTGAAAAATTGGAGTGCATTGGACATGTCATGAAGCGCATGGGAACAAGATTACGCCGTTTAAAAACTCGATTGAAAGGGCAAAACTTGTCAGACGGTAAGTGTTTAAGTGGAAAAAATCGTTTGATTGAGCATGAAATAGATAACTTACAGTTTTACTATGGATCAGCTATTTGGAGAAATTACACCAGTCTTCAGAACATGCGGCAAGATATCTGGGCCATTTTTCTGCATAAGCTGTCAACAGATGAATATCCTCAACATGGTTTTTGTCCTGTTGGTGAAGATTCCTGGTGTGGATATAAAAAGGCTGACGCATCAGGTAAGTCTTACAAACATAAAAATAGTCTTCCGGTTGCTGTTGCAGAAGCAATGCATCCTATATTTAGAGATCTTTCCCATCCTGATCTATTGAGAAAATGTTTGCATGGAAAAGCACAAAACCGGAATGAAAGTTTTTATAATGTCATATGGTCACGTGTTCCTAAAACAACATTTGTACAGATTGAAACACTTTCACTTGGTGTTTATAATGCTGTTTGTTCCTTTAATGATGGTAATGTATCCAAATTAAAAATGCTGCAGAAAATGGAAATCGAGCCTGCAGAATATTCGGTAAGTGCCATGAAAATTCTTGATAGAGAAAGGTTAATGAAAGCAGTATATGCTTTTTCTGGAAGCGCGAAGAAAATTAGAAAAGATAAAAGAAGAAAAAGGAAAAAAGAAGAAGATAATATTAGGAAAAATAAGGTAAAATTCGGCTACAGTGCAGGATCTTTTTAATGAGGTAAAACTTTATACCAAAAGCTACTGTTTTCTAAAAATTTTCTTTTCTAAATTGTGTTTTCTCTTTTCTATAAATCTACTGTATGCATGAACTGGAAATTTTTATTTTATATTTCATATATATTCTTGGGTATACTGAAGTGAAATTTTTGAAATATTCCTCAGACATTTAGCTAAAAAGCATATGTCGTAACACAGAAAAGGAAAATTTTTATTAAATTCCTTATTGTACTCTGCAAAAATTATTTTTTTAAACAGGCTGATCAATTTTTTAAAAAAAATTTCACTTCCGAATAAAGATAAATGTTTATTTAATGCACAAACAAATTTTAACGCTTTAGTGTTAAATAGTTTCTTAGTAAAATGTACATAAATATATCTCAAAATGCAATGCCCTTTTTCGTTACACGAAACTGGTTACATACAAAAAATACACAAATTTCATGTTTAAAAACATAAAATCAGTTTTCTTGTTGTTGTTTTGGATACCGTTTATGTAATATTTTAAGAATCCTTTTAATTCTGATACTTAAAGAAATTGTATTTACATATGAATATATAAAACATTAATGAAATTTTTTGAAATGTCATATAATCATGTATTATTGTCTTATAAAGATTTATATTTTTTAATTTGTGTCTTCTTTTTTCTAAAAAATCTATTGTTTGCATGAACTAGAAATATTTATTTTATATTTCATATATATTGTGTATACTGAAGTGAAATTTTTGAGATATTCCTCAGACATTTAGCTAAAAAGCATACGTCGTAACACAGAAAAGGAAAATTTTTATTAAATTCCTTATTGTACTCTGCAAAAATTATTTTTTTAAACAGGCTGATAAAATTTCTTAAAAAATTGCCCTTCTGTATAAAGATAAATGTTTATTTAATGCACACACAAATTTTTAAGCTTTGTGTTCAATAGTTTCTTAGTAAAAGGTACATAAATATATCCCAAAATGCAATGACCTTTTTCGTTGCACAAAACTTGTTACATACCAAAAAACACACAAATTTCATGTTTAAAAACATATAAAATCAGTTTTCTTGTTGTTGTTTTGGATACCATTTATGTAATATTTTAAGAATCCTTTTAATTCTGATACTTTAAGAAATTGTGTTTACATGTGAATTTATTTTAATGAAACTTTTTGAAATGTCGTATAATGATGTATTACAAAAGTCATATTTTCATGTATTGACACATTTTCAAATGGTATTTATGATGATTTATAATAATCTTGGATGACAATAATGTATCAGAACAGAAAATTCTTCAAAAATTGATGCATAATTTGAGAAAAATGATGCAAATGCTATAAAATATCTCGATAGATTAAAAGTGAAAAATTCTATATATGTATTTTCTGAGAAATCTAAGTAAAAGAAATAAGTAAAAAGTCTTAAAAGTTATTGAGAATAAGCTAATATTTAAAAAATAGTGCAAATACAGATTGTAATTCATAATTTTTTTTGATGAAGTGACATTTTATAATAAAAATGCAATTATCTCAAAACGGTGTTTTTAAAAATGCGTGTACCATTTTCTCAGAACTTATTCAACGGAAGCACTTGCAATCTTCACTGAATATTACTGATATCTATCTATATATATTGAAAGGAGCTTTTATTAATATTCCCGTAATATATTTGTAAAAGTCAGTTATCGTGAAAAAATAACATTTCTCAAAAAATTCATAGTGATACTGTTGCGATTAATGTTTTTGAAAAAAACTAAACAATATATTTGAAAAAGCTTCCGATCATTTTAAATAAAAAAAGTCTATTTAATTTTTAAAAAAAATTATGTCTGTACATTTAATAGTTTCTGAGAAAAAGGTACATTAAAATGCTCAATTTAACATTGTCGAGGTAGGGGGTACCGACTACTCTTATAACGCCTGTATCGTTAGTAGTGGTGAAAACTTTGGGCATCTTTTGTGACATTTTCACATATCATCTACCACAACACATGTAATATCTTCGACCGATAAATATTTCAGAGTATCTCAGTCGTGTATGTCTTCTTTTTTTGTACCCGTCATATGACCTTCCAATGACGTTTCCAACCATGGGTTTATACTCAAATCTGAATAATTCGGAAGTCCTCGACCACTTCTTAAAGTTTGTCCCAATGATCTAGGGATACCCTGTGTTTCGTACTTTTTTTCATTTAATTATGTATACATGTATACAACAATATCATATATAGTTGATGTCAATGTTATGGTTGATACATGTAGTACGTTATTACATATATCCTAAGGTGCAATTTATTATTTTTCTATCCTTATTATTACATTATAAGCTGGTTATGTAAACTATACTTGATAGTTTAGTTCGAGCCATTTCGATGCGTTAGAAATACGGCATTCCCAGAAATTTGTCAAAATGCCAAAGTGAATATAAATTTCAAAATGCTCCATAAAAAGGAAAAAAGGTGCTTCGAGAAGGAAAATGTGTTAAAGTTGGTTCGGCGAGATAAATGATTTCGGAAACTTACAACGAAATTTCATTATTTCATGAGTTGGAATAAATTCTGTCTGAAGTTTAAGAAATGAATCTCGTTGAACAATTCCCGTGCGCCCTGCTAAGGTACTGGAACGTGAACCAACGCAATTTTTCATTCTGTATATGACAACAAAACAAAGCAAATGTACAGTTTTGTAATGTTTTGAGTAGAGTTAAGGCAATTTATTGTGTAAGGTAAAAGGGAGAAATGTTTAAAAACGTATAGTTCTTTAACATTTTTGTTAAAGCATCATGTGCTGTTATACTGCTTCTAAGAAATTTTAGCCACGATATAATTTATTTTTGGTTGCTTTACTTATACATAATATTTTAAAGTTTAAATAATAATGATCCGTAAATCCCTTAATTGCCGATTAAATGTCACGTGATTTGCTCCCCAATGCCAACGTTTTTTACATAAGTATGCGTCTGTGGTGTATCGGAAGGAGGGGAAGGGAAATTTTTCTCTTAAAAAATAAGTAAATCCTTTGCAAACACTGCCAAGGTCATTTTATTACATACCAAACCTTCGGAATAGTTTTACTGATATCAGCGCAAATAGACGAGTCTTATTTCAGAAGGACGGATATATACGTCCAGGGTAGGATAACGGCATTGGTTGTGGAAGACAGTTATATACGATGGCGGCACTTAGAGGGTTAAATTATTAAAAGAGGCGTGGTTTCGAGCAAGAATGATTTTGAGACATGATTGATGTAACAGTGGGTTCAACGATTTGCGCATGCGTACTAAATGTTTTCATCTATTGCCTATATGCAGATTCTATGTGGGATACCTGTCTGATTTTTTTTTCTTATTTAATTTTCTATAAAAGATGCACAAGCCTATCACCCCATCTTTTGTTCTGCATACCACAACAGGAGATGAAGAACAATTCTCTCAAATTACCCCCCCCCCCCGCTGACCATCACTCCGTTTTCCCCTTCCAAATAAAACAGGAGTGAGAAAATAGCGGCCCACCTAAAGAGTCATAAAAAAATCCACATAGAAATGAGATTTCTTTCGCGTGCATGATCAAATATTCGTTTCATGTTTTTCTCTATTAGGAAAACAAAGCAACTGAAAGTGTATCTACTAGGAGATCATCTGCAGCGTTTGGAGGACGAGGTTACAAGAAGATTTCAAGATTTTAAGAAAATTGAGCCGAAATTCATTTGCTCTATTATCCCATTGCTGCATTTATTGACAAAACCAGAACAGCTACAGCTTGAACTTAACGACTTGCTGGTAGATCATAGTGTTAATAGTATGTTTTATCCTATGACATTAATTGACCTTTACAAATCTGTGTCAGCTGAAATATTTTCACGTATGAAGAAATTTTCTGGGGAATTGTTCTTTACTTTACTAAATATATATTTATGAGCAAAGTTTGTCCTGCATGACGATCAACAAGAGTAAATATTCTAGATGCAAGTACAATAAGATGACAATTTTGCAGGTTGTCATGAGAATTTAAACAAGCACACAATCTATTTCCTGATTTTTTTCAAAAAAGTGGTAAAGCATGTTAGAGTGCATATGCCTCATTAAACTGATTTTAAAATTAAATGTACCTTTTTGTGTTGTTATAGATAATATGTACAATAGCACAATAAATAATTTGAATAAAACTTTTTCTATTTCATTTAACATATATATATATATCTGTGTAATGACTTCTTCTAGCACTCTTTAACTTTACTCCGTTAAATTATTTTCTAATTCTTTGATACGAGACTGTTACAATCTTAATCGTAATCTAATTACACGCACGCATTTGCAATCAACCACGACTTCCGTTAGAAAAGAGTCGTACGACTTTCACCGCCAGTTTAAAAACTCAGAGCGCTGGGTGCTCGCTCTCTTTGTGCTTTGTCCGCTCACCAACAACATGCATTTGTCCGTGATGTTTTCGCTTATGTGCTTTTTGTGTTGTTAGAAATAGTTCGTGTGTGAACTGTTGTAATGACCTGCTCAAGAAACTAATAAAAGTTTACAAATATTAAGTCTTCCCTACTATGCCCCGACTACAGCATAATCAAGCATTTAATAAGTAAGGAAAATTCCTAGCAACCCAGGGCATTTCATTATATACACACACACACACATATATATATATATATATATATATATATATTTGTGGGACGGCGTCTAGGGGAAGGTTCGATTTTAATGTTAAAATAAGCATGCAGAGTTAAAATAACCTAATTTATTAATAAAACAACTAAAACATTTACTATTTACAAGGGGTTTTAAATTATTCGAGATAGCACTATACTAATTCCGAAAACACGTACTCTTTCTCAAAACAACGGAGAGAGCGATTTCCTCTGACCTGCCTTCGTTCAAGCTTTGGTGCAACTCCCAGTTTTTCCTTTCTGCCCCCTTTATAAATACATGACCTCATCGTATCGCGCAGCGAAAACTCACGTGGTTTCGATTAGTGGTGCCATCTCTTACAATAAAAATCAAAAGAAGTAAAAGAAAACTTGCACTCCTTTCCTACAAGTTCGGCCATCCTGGGAATCACTGACCTCAGTGATTTTACATACCATACAATAAAATATCGGCCTCTGCAAAATTAGTATTAATCGGAGATAAAAATTCCAATATAGACATTCAAATTTAAAAATAAGGATACGACTCTCAAAAATGAAATATTAATAGCAAAGAAAACAAAACACATTAATACACATTATGTTCTTTTAAAAAAATAGAAAACCCTTTTTATAAAAATACATCATCATGGTGAGTAAAATTTCATTAAATCAGCAGATGAATTTGTTATCTTAGGTCCCTCATGATCACCCACTTTCTCTAAATCATATCTATCTCTAGGTTTTACTTTAACTATTCTATATGGTCCCAAAAACTTAGGCCTTAATTTCAAACCTGTCCCAAATTGTGTTCTCTGAATGACCACCAAGTCACCCATCTGGTAGTTAGGGGCCTTCCTGCGCTTCCTGTCATAGGTTCTTTTATTCTCTGCCTGTATCTTCTGGATATTTTTCTTTGCGTCTTGTCGTAATTGGCTCCTCTGTTCTTGAAATTCCTCCATCATTTCGTCCATCAGTAACTCCCTCAGGCGAAGGTCTTCCTTGTTTCTCATGGTGACGCCAATTAATAATTCAAATGTAGACCACTTAGTACTACGATTAAATGTACTATTTAAAATTCTTTGAAGTTGGTCCACGAACTTGAACCACTTGGTAGACTCCTCAATTGACAATTTGGTCAAAACGGGAATAATAGTTCGGTGTATTCTATCGACTTGGCCATTCTCTCTGGGTACTCCAGTGGCGATTTGCAAATGTTGAATGTTTTCATTAGTACAATAATCTCCAAAAGCTCCAGAAGTAAAAGCAGAACCTCTGTCTGTTATTATTCTCTTGGGATTACCAAAAGTCTTTTGTTGCAATTTTAATTTATCCAAAGCATCTTCTGCGGAAGTAGATCTAACGGGATAAAGCCAGGTAAATTTTGTAAAAGCATCCACTATTGTCAGAATATGCTGATATTTCTTGTTAGTAGAAGGCAAAGGTCCGATAAAATCGACGTGATAAGTACTTAATGGCACATCCTCTTTAGGAATGGGGTTGAGGAATCCATCCTTTTTTCCACTCTTTTTGTTGGTCAAAATACATGGCACACAGTTAACAATTACATTTTGTACCTGCTTGCTCAAATTCGGAATGAAAAATTCTTGTTTCACAACTCCTTCAGTCTTGGCAACGGAGAAATGTCCCTTCTCATGTGCTAACTTAATTATCTCAGTTTGCATATCTCTTGGTACAACTATCAATTCACGACCTTCAACATATTTGTAAAGTATTTCGTTTTTATCGAAAAAGTCTGAATTGCTGTTTGTTTCAATCAGTGACCTTAGACTCTGAGTGTATTCATCCTCTTGTTGTGCCCTTTTTAATCTTGCGGTTAGAGTATCGTTAGTAATTATTGCGACTGGATATCTGCTAAGGGCATCCACATGTTGCATTCTCTGGCCGGAACGATGCACAATTTCATAATCAAACTCTTCCAGCAATAATGCCCATCGCGCTATACGAGTAACCAAATCCTTTTTGTCCATAGTCCTTTGAAACGCTGAGCAATCCGTTATGACTTTGAAATGATTTCCCATAAGGTAGGTACGAAATTTCTTTAAAGCGTTGACAACAGCAAGAACTTCAAGTTCATAGCTGCTATACTTCTCCTCTGCCGGAGTAGTTTTCTTAGACATGTATTGAACAGGATGCAATTTTCCATCTTCTGCCTCTTGGAGTAAGACGGCTCCGTAGCCTTGTTGACTTGCGTCCGTGTGCAATTCGGTTGTTTTTCCCTGCTGGAGAATACTTAATTCTGGACTTTCAGTCAATAATTGCTTGAGCTTTTCAAATGCTTCTATTTGAGGTCGTTCAAAGACAAATCGATTGTCGTTTCTAATTAGATAACTCAAAGGTTTCGCTATTTTAGAGTATGACGGAATAAATTTTCGAAAATAGCCAGTGAGTCCTAAAAAGCTTTGGACTTGTTTGACAGTCGTTGGTACAGGAAACCTCTTGACAGCTATCGTTTTTGCAACTGAAAGGCGCACCGTTCCATTTTCGACAATGTGACCCAAAAATTCCACCTTTCGTTTCAAAAACTGACATTTTTCAAACTTGATCTCCAACCCATATCTGGATGCGACCTCAAACACCTTCTTTAGTTTTTCCAAACCTTCTTCCTCATCTTTAGCTGGAACGATCAAATCGTCCAAATAAATTATTACGATGCATTTTCGCATGATTTCCCTAAAAATGCTGTACACATATCTTTGGAATACGCTTGGGCTTGTTCTGAGGCCAAAGGTACCTTATTAAATTCGAACTGCCCGTCTGGTACAACAAAGGAGGTGAAATGCTTGCAATCCTCGTTTACGTCGACATGAAAAAACCCATTTTTCAAGTCTAACGTGGAATACACTTTGGCGTCTTACAGCTTATCCAATACGTCCCCTATCAGTGGCAAGGGGAAGCGATCCTTGACTAGTTTTCAGTTCAATTTCCTATAGTCAATGCATAGTCTGTCGGTACCGTCTTTCTTCTTGACTAACACGATTGGACTTGCATATTCAGAAGAGCTTAGTCTCACGATTCCCTTATCCAACCATTCGTCGATCTGCTTGTTGACGGTCTGATTCTCCAGAAACAACAAACGTTGTGCTGTTTTGTAAACTGGTATATCATCCTTCAGGATAATTCTCATATATACATTTGTCGTTTCGGTCTTCTTAAGTGTATAGCTGTTGATTAGTTCAGAGAGTTCCTTTCTTATTCGAAGATTGATAACATGTTTAACTTCGATTTCGTCTTCAGTTCTTGCTTCATAAACCTGTGTATTCACAAACCACACCTTCTCTTCGTGTTTACAGAAACAAACACCTTTTTTATCAAAGCCAACAAAAGCTTGTTCCAAAATGTCCGATTCTATCACTGCCTGGAACTCCAAATGCACCACAGGCACGACATGCCATATTATGGAATATTTCTCTCCATCCAATTCGATTTCTCGTTGGAACGATCCTTTTGTTTTGACTTCATACTTTCCCAATCCAGATAACACGACAATGTCCCTCGAGAGCTTCGATTGCTCGATGATTCATTTGCTTACATCTTCACGAATGAGCGAAACTGAGCTTCCAGTGTCGATTAGAGCCTCAAAAGTCTTGTTTCCGATGGTTATTTTCCTGGTCTTAATTCTGTCTTGCTGAATTCGAGAACAGATCTGGACCGGAGAGCTTGAAGATTTATTGATTTTCGTACCCTTGTTGCGCTTTGTACAATCTACAGCATAGTGACCTGGTCCCCTGCAGTAGCTACATGTTACCTGTTTAACTCTTTTATGGTAAGTTCTCGTCGATTGAAAGCATTTTATCATTCCAATTATTTCCAAGGTGAAAACGTTCTTGCCTTTGAGAACAATCATCGTTATTGTTCGATCTCTTAGCAAATGAGTTTAACTGCTTTGGCCCTATAGTTCTTCGGACGTCCTCATAATCTTCAAATTTTTTCGCTAGCTCAATAGATGAGTTAATAGTAGACCATTCGTCCAAAAAGTGTTCCTGAAAATCATACGGCACCCTCTTCTTCATTTGATCGGCTATGATTAATTCTCGTAATTGGTCGTAGGTGTTAACTTTTAAGCCCAAAGTCCATCCATCAAAATACGTCTGTAATTCGTGTTGAAAATCTTGCCATGTTCGTTCATCGGACTTTTGGTGAAACAAAAATAACTGACGAAATTTTTCCGAAAAGATAATTTAAATCTTTGTAAGAGCAAATTCTTTATATGATCTTAATGGTTACACTTACCAGTTGGTTCTCTTGCGATCAGATGGGCAATTTCAACGGGTATTAAACCTATAAGTTTTTGAACCCAATCTTTTTTCGGTAAGGAAGTTAGTTCTGCATGACGCTCAAATAAGGTAAGATTCAAACTAATATCTTCCTTCATCTTAAACTTATGAAAAGTTTCGTGAAACACTTTATTCGATGCTTGAACGTTTTCGGTGTTATTCGGCATACCGGCAGTCTGTTGCGCTTGTATTCGCAACTTCTCTAATTCGTACTCTCGTCATTCTCTCTCATCCTTTCGCATATCCTCTCTCTCAGCCCTTTCTCTCTCTTCTCTTTCTGTACGTTCGTCCACTATGCTATCAAGCATCTTTTTAACATCGTCTTCAACGTAATCTGGGTTTTTTACGATCAGCTCCTTTAACTTCAATTTTGTGATACCTGCTTCGATAGTAAGATCCAAATCGTCGGCGAGTGACACCAAATCCTCTTTCTTTTTCGCGAGTAAGAATGCCATTTTTATACTCAGAATGGTGACCCAGAGAACAACTTAAATTTTTACCCAAGTTAAATGAGACAAAACTTTTAAAATGACACGCAAAAAGTTTACTCACCTAAAAAGAAACAAAAGATAATTTAAATAAGATGCAATTATCAATTATAAACAATTATAGACAAAAATGGACTTTTTAAAGAATTCCCGGAACTTAAATCCTTTTACAAAACACAACAGTATTACAGTTAATATCAATTTTATTTTTTATTAAAAAAAACGCATTCCTCTCATTTATCAAAAATAGATTACTAAGAAAAAACACGGAAAGTACTCAGTTATTAATCCAAAACTAAAAGAACATCATATATCTATGTCTGCATTTAAACCAATAATAGTACCTAGTACTTCAAAATTCAATTTCAGATTCACATAACAGGAAATATACACACAAAATCATTCATTTATATAATTTTCGCCTATTACTCACACAATACCAAAAAAAAAGGATACTAGCACAATTCAATGTAATTCTGAAGACACTTAACTTTGACCTCAATGACACAGGAAATCTTGTTTCGCGTTGATAACTCGCAATTCGATGCAGTTCCAGAGGTTCTCTCGTCAGTGTTGACCTCAATGATTAAGGTAATCCCGTTCAATTCGTTCAGTATCTCGTTGATTCGCTGGGCTTCCAGTTTTGGTTGACTGTAGCTGACGTGGAAATTCGCCAAGATTCCGTGTTTCTAACCAAGTCAATGGACTCCTTTTTCCTCCTGACTGTTCTCGCTGAAGTATTTCCGTATCGCTCGTAAGACTTCCGTATCGCTCGTAAAATTTCTTATCCAGCTGAAGGCTTCGCCGGGCCTTTATTCGATGCAAGGCAAGGTCTATGTACCGCTCAGGAAATCAAAAATCGATGAGGAGGTAAAACTTTTAAAAAATGCTCTTAGGATAAAACTTTGAATAGTTTAAAAATTCTCGGTCGAACCCCCAATTTGTGGGACGGCGTCTAGGGGAAGGTTCGATTTTAATGTTAAAATAAGTACGCAGAGTTAAAATAACTTAATTTATTAATAACTCAACTAAAACATTAACTATTTACAAGGGCTTTTAAATTATTCGAGATAACACCCTATTAATTCCGAAAACACGTACTCTTTCTCAAAACAACGGAGAGAGCGATTTCCTCTCACCTGCCTTCGTTCAAGCTTTGGTGCAACTCTCAGTTTTTCCTTTCTGCCCCCTTTATAAATACATGACCTCATCGTATCGCGCAGCGAAAACGCACGTGGTTTCGATTAGTGGTGCCATCTCTTACAATAAAAATCAAAAGAAGTAAAAGAAAACTTGCACTCCTTTCCTACATATATATTACAAAAATATACAAAAAATAGTTATATACCTAAGATAACTATAGTCATGATAGAATAGATTTAGCCACAGAAATACTAGAGCAAACTCCTAGCCTTAGGAACCAGGAATGCAGGTTTAAACAATGTTATATATATATTATATACTATAATAAAAAGGTGTACTATAAAAAGGTGTACTTTTTATGTACTATAAAAAGGTGCGCGCGCGCAATCCTTCGGTAACCTCCCCTCCCACAATGTGGTGTTGCGCATCTTACATTACTAGGTGTTGTTCAGTAGTTTAATATGATAACTAATTATGAATGAATAAGTCCTACTGGAATAAAGGTATTCCACCATCCATTATTCCATTTTTATGCTTTTAATGATGTTCTATATATATATATATATACACATATACATGTTCAGACCTGCCTATTAATTCTAAATTTTATAAAGTAAGCTCCAAACGACCGAACTAAACATCTGCATGTTATTATAGCAGAAATGAAACTAATTAAAAATTTCTTTTTACAAGTAATTTTTTTTTTTTTACAAAATGTAGAAAAGAGCGCCAGCTACCGCGCTTTTCACCCCATGTGGCTTGTGAGCTAAAACAAGTTGCCTACCCCTGGTACGTAACTTGTACCTCTGGTATAATGAAACCTATGTCAGCGTATTCTCGTCAGAGATAGATTAAACAAGAGAATTTACTCGCCAAAGCGTTTCCGTTTTATGGCTCCTTATTTAATATCTTATTAGCTAAAATCTGTTGAAATTCGTCAAAAGAGAATTTCCAATGATCCATTGAGATCCAAAAGAGAATTTCCATACACCAATGATCAAGAAATTTATAAAGGTTTTTTAAACATAAGTTAATTTTACATTCCATTAAATCTTATCATATCTGAATTAATTATTATCTTTTCGTATTTTCATATTTGGTATTGCTCTATTGAACCATTCAATTCCAATTAATTAGTTTTTAGTTTGATAAAAAGATCATCCCGAAATAATTAGAAAAGAAAGGTCTTTAAAAAAGGATTCTCTTTTTTGTTATTTTCTTAGGAGTAGTAAAGTGGATTTATTTTATGAAAAAGATTTAATGATCTTTGAATAAAAACACAAAATTACTTTCATATTTTTCTAAAGCTTTACATTGCATTTTATGGGACTTCCAAGGGAAAAAAATAGAAATTACAATTTAATTGAAGCGAATTACTAACTTCTCCTGTACTTAATTGAACTTCATTAAAAATGTGTATATTCAATTTTTATAATACATTTTTTAACATACATCTAAAACATTATTTTTTTTATTGCTGTTTGTTTTATTAAACGCATTTTTATGTATTTTAATTGTATCAGTAATTAAGGAAAAATTGTAAAAAAACTTTTTTTCTCTCGAAAAGACAAAAAAAAGTTTTAAAAATCATCTAATATTCTTTTATAAGAAACTAGCTGGTATACCCATTCTTCGCACGGGTGAATTGAATAATTAAGCAATACAGATTGTGAAGTAAAAAGAAGTCTTTAGTGTTAATTTTACGTGAATTGCAAATAAAACAAAAACAAAAAATCTTTTGCACATCTCAGTTTAAAATCAAAACAACTTTTTGCATATCTCAGTTGAACAAAAAAAAACCTATTTGTTAAGAAGTCTCTAGATCTAATAGCTGATAAAAAAGGAATTTTTTATTTATGTTCACCACAAAAAAAAATACATAGACATGTTTTTATAGTGATGGTTGAACGTTGTTGGAATGAAGCGTGGTCATATATACACAGGGCGGCTATAATTAAACTGCAAGTGTTCAAGGGATGTTGGAGAGAAAACCACTGCAAATATTCCAGTGAAATTTGGTATTTACACGTTCCAGAACATGCGCAAGTCAAATATGCAAGGAAAAAACTCGCTATTTCCCCCCGATAGATGGCGCTGTTCCGTGTTTCAATGCTTTTCGAAGGCATATATGCAAATTTTAAGCTAAGCGAACAGTATAAAAAAAGACCACATTGATTAATGGTCCCTCATGACTCTGAATAAGAAGGAATGTGCATTGTTAGTGTAGGCATTCTATAAGAATGGTAGCAATTATTCAGCTATTTTGAAAGAATACCGGCGTATGAAACGATTAAGAAGAGGCCCAATGAGTGTGCCAATAGATTGAAAAATGTAATTTCTAAATTAGAAGAAACAGGAGAACTGGGCATTATTCCAAGCACAAGAGGGCGGCGCGCATCCCGTAAAGTCGGAAGGAGTGCAACAAATTGATGACGCTATTGCTACTACGAATAGCAATTCAGGAGCCAGTATGCTTCACAAGTGAGCGCAAGAAGTGTGGCTCCAACATTAGTTTTTCCCTGGTCAACTGTGCATAAAGTGTTGCGCTACATTCTTCGGCGTTTTCCGTATAAAATTAAAATGCATCAAGCATGTGATTGCATCTAGTGGTTCGCATATTGAGCACATCATGTGGCAATTCCATTGAATAAATAATGGTTTAATTGTTTTCCAAAGCGTCTTTATGGATTGTTTATTTTGTGATCTTAATTTACGTTAAAATTTCATTACCTGATGCTGTAAAAAAATTAATTACTGAAGTGAATTGTATGGAATTTTGATAAAATGTAAGTGATATTTTATACTGTTTATACGTCTCTTAGAATGCCATTACCTCTGTCTATTGGTTTTGGAAGTTGTATATGCCACCGGTGAGCGTTGAAATACGGTACAGCGCCTATTACTGAGTGAAAATGGCGATTTTTTTCTTTGCATATTTGATTTGCGCATGTTCTGAAACGTGTAGATACCAACTTTCACTTGAATATTAGCTGTGGCTTTCTCTCCAGCATCCCTTGAACTCTTGCAGTTTAATTATGGCCACCCTGTACATACATCAATTTATATATATATATATAGAGAGAGAGAGAGAGAGAGAGATTATAATCGAGACGTAATAAGAGTTAAGTAACACGCATCACAAATTTTTTTATTGAACGTGTCTAATTCTCAACACTCTAAAAAATAGTAATGCATTTTATACAGTTTATAAGCGTTGCCGTATTGGAAAGGATTTTTCTATACGGCAACATCTGGCAACGCATTGCCTATAGTAATAATAATTGTGCCGGAATCTATCTTACTTACCCAAATGGTGAACTTGAATCTTACAGATTCCCCACGAATAAAATGTCCTCATACATTAAATGCAAGTTAGTGGCTAATAAATTTTTGGACATCTATCACAGCAGGGCAAATGAGAGTTCAAGTGGTATTCAACCGTTTTCCCTCTAGATTTGAGCACCAGGGGATTCCAAAAGGGCAAGTCCCAACTGGAATAGGCTATAATTGCTTTTATAAACAGAGTAGTTGCAGCTCAAAGAACTTGCACTTTGCAATGGATACCGGCCCACCTAGACATCTTCGGCATTGATCAGGCTGACAACCTTGCCAAGGAGGCCCGAAACTCCCCGAAACTTTCCAACATCCTTACCCTTACCAATGCTGATGCAATAGCGAGACGTATACTCACCTCCCATCTAATAAAGAAGCACTTCATTCCAGAACTTAATGGTAATTGCGAAATTTCAACTAACATAACCAGACTACGTACAAGATACTAAAAAGGGAATGAAAATATTCCTGATGGACAAAAAAGTTACAATACTTGTCCTCCCTATCCTGACATTTCACTTTCTCCTAATTATATTTTTAACTGCCCTTCTATATTGGCTAAGCTCCACAACATATACCTAAACCCCAAGTATCATCAACTACTTTATTCATCAAAGGTCTTCAACATTGCAAAAGCCACATTGTAAGCCCCCCCCCTCATTTAATTTCTCTGCACTACCTGGACAAGGCAACTGCAACCGATATGTCTAGTAATTTTGAACTGAAGTCGGCTGAACCATCTGGTAAATCCACTGTTAACAGGTACACACATGATGCACATCAAATATGTAAAGACATAAATTCCTCTTGTAACGAAGAGCGAGTGTGCGAACTCGGGCGTCAACTTCTTTACTTGACCATGGCTTATAAGTACGAGAACCGTCACTGTTAATCCTACTGCTGATTCTAAATACGTGTTAATCAATCGATCACCTTTTACATTTATGCCATTTGCAGCTGATATGAATATTTTAACTACCGACATTAACGCTTGTTAGTTCTTTAGTACAATGGTTTTCATAATCATTTCATACTAACTATCAATTACGAGTTCATTATTGTATCTATCAGGTTATCCAAATAATGACATAATCCAACGTAACACCGTAAAGTAGATATGACAAAAAGATAGAATTTTAGACGAGGTCCACCTCCATCATATATCACTCCCACGCAAAGTCTTTAAATATTTATTAAGAACTGTTTTTAAAAAAAGCGTTCTAAGATGTTTCTGAACTGTTTTAATAATTTAGATGTTTATAAGAAATAAGTTGTGTGCATGCGTTGAGTTTGTTATCTTGTATACAATTAATTAGATTTTTTGAATTAACAGAATTCTAAGACTAATTGAGACCTTTTAGTGTTGAATCTAATGATTTTAGACAACCATCATGAGAGGAAGACGAAACTTGAGCTTGTATGCATGGTTAAATGATTGGTTGCTTATGAATAAACGCATTAAAATAATTCAAAAGATATTGATATTTATAGGTGATATCTGGACCGGTATCCCATTCTCCAAACTTCTGTACCAGGGCGTGAAGATTATAGAGCCCAGCAGAATTAACCTTTAAGACACGAAAAATGTTGAAAGGAAACTAATCGTCAGGACAAGAATTTCGGCTCTACTACATTTAACTGCAAAGATTAATATGTATCACCTCCATTACGTGAAGAATCTTTAGTGACATCCGTATTCGAAATGAATTTATGTGAGTATTTGTATGCATAACGACAACACATATTAAATAAATACACTTGTAACCATCCTTTCTTTAGACTCTTCCCTTATTAACAGTAGAAAGACTTTACGCCCTCTACGGAGGGTAGAACAATCTTCAGTGATGGCCAAGCTTCGGAACTGTAAGGACGTACGAGCATGCGCTGCGATCCCTTTCAATTCTAATCTATAAGTGTTAGTTCTCTAGTTATGTATGTAAATGTTTGTTTTGTCTATATATAATAAACGCGTTTTAATTAACTAGTGGATTTAGTTAAGAACCCATTCCCCACCTGTCCGTTTATTACATTGGGTCACACCCCGTATAATTTGGCACCCAACGTTATGCACTTATGATAACGGATTAAATTTCTGTAGTACAATCATGAAAATATCGCTTATTAGTAAGTGAAATTGATATTTATCTATATCAACTGACAAATGTGATATATTTTACAACAAATATATGACAATATCAAACATTAAAATTGTAAACAAGATATCAATCATTGGCATGGCCAAGTAATTTTAGCGCGTTTTTCACGTGTTGTATTTTACAATAGGAAAATTCGGGAAAACTATGGGAAAATTTAGGTATGATTCGGCTCATCTAGGGCACAAATGCGACCCAATGCCAAAAACCCGAGGTCAATGGGTTGCTTATTGGCTGAGAAAAAGGTACGACAAAATATGAAACGAAGACGAAGACCAAATTTGCGTCCTAATATCGCTTTTGTTCCACTACGTGAAAAACGCGCTAAAAACTAGGAAATATACAATTAACATATTTCAGCGATTTATTAACTTTTTCAATTTGCTGCATGAAGTATTACATCTGAAGTAAAAACGCAATTGAAAAATCCTCAAGTTTTCTTTCTTCTATTACACTTTCAAGCTAAATTATTTGAACTAATATCGTACTAAAGTTACACTAAATTCCTGATGAAAAACTGATTTCCAACCACGATAAAATGACGAGGACTGTACCTGAAATACGTCTTTCTTTCAATTTTTCACAAAAAAAGGAATTATAGATCCAGTTTTATCCCTCTTCGCTATGATTCTCCACGACGAACATCTAAAGCTACTGGTATCCGAATCCTAGGATTGACATAAAAATTTCGACCCACAAGTTCGAACCTATGAATGTTACGATTTATAATTGAAAAATATATAAATAATTATTAAGGTGTCCGACTACTTGCGATAATTTTTTTTTAAATGGAGATGTAGGGATTTTTTTGTGGTTTTTAGACTTGTTAAGAGAAATATGCTAAATTAAGAAAAATAGATTAAAAAAGTATGCTAATATCAAGAAAAGAAAAATAAATTATGAATAAATACTAAAATAGGAAAAAATGGGTAAAAATTTACAAATAGTAACATAAACGGGACCCATTCTGTACCAAAAGTTAATAAACAAATTTTCAATTCCGATGTGTTGCTATATTATTCATTTTTGAAATGACCTTCAGGAAAGAGTATTTTTTTACAAAAACTAGAGCACTTTATCTCAGTTATTATATGAAATAGCTTAAAATAACAATGATTATATTAACGTAAGGGGCTGTAAATTTTGTAACAAAACAGTGATTGAAAAATCTGATGGTTAAAAAACTTCTACTATATTATAAAGAACATACACAAAAAATTTCAGTTAATTATTTTTAAAACTTTTTTAGCAATCACAACTGTCCCCGTTTGAGCATTTTCAAAAAACACATATCGAGTAAAACACGTTTGAAAGTATGGCATATCTGCTTTTACTAAAACACTTGTAGTTTTTGTTCTAGTGAACTTAAAACAATAAACTTGATATTTTTATAAAGCTAATAAGATGGTATATAAAATAAAAAATGTGTCAATTTTTGGATTAATTCGCAATTTGAGAGTATTCGGATATCTTAAAAATAAACAACACTTACATATTATTGCAAAAATAACCAACTCTACTAATAACTCGCCAAATTTGCAACCCCGATTTAATATGTGTCGTGCGTGCTGAATTTGCAACTAGAAGCTTCATTTCATATAATGTCGCAAAAAAAGGTGCGATAATACGCAAGTAACAAATTTACAAATTTGCCTATTAATTTTTCCGAATACGTCTCCAACACAATAGTGTATAATTATGTTGCGTTAAGTGTAGTTAGGATGTCAATTGGCAAAGTTGGCAATTTTTTGGTGACTAGAAGTGGTCGCCAAGCTATTGATATGGATGCTAGTTTGATAGCCTGGATCTAAGCGCTAAGTGTTTGTTTATGTTCGCCAAAATGGGCAATAACATTACAATATGGTTACTGTGATATTTTTAACATCTGGCAATGTGGTTGCCATGGGGATAACATATATTAGAAATAATTTTTGGCTTTTTATTGTGGTAACCCTAATAATTTCGAACGATTTTAATTGGATTTATTTAACAATTTAACCATTTTTATTGCATTTGCTCTATCTTGCAAAATAAAACAGTCTTCTGTTTTATTTTGTGCTATTTTCGAATATGGATATTTCTAATATATTAAGTCAGTACTAGGATATTTTATTTCTTAAAGAATGGAGTGTTGTACTTTTAATTATTTCTATAAATATATATCGTCCATTTTCACTTTATATATTACTTTTTAAAAATGTTTTTTAACGTTCCTTTTTCTATGAAATTCGTTGAAGGAACTTGTAGTTTTTCGAACATTGCACATTTGCAGTACTTTTTATTTGATATTCATAATTTTTAATATACATTATGTAATTTGTCTATAATATAAAAAATGCAATTATTATTTTTGTGGCAATCATATAATATTCATTATTTGTAATTGTTTTTTAATTATATTTCTTATAATTATTAAATATGTTATTTATAAGTATTATTATGAAATTTATTACGATGTTGTTTATTCAGAATTATTTTTTTTATGTTAAATGAGTAGTCTTATGTACGCTTATTACAATACGATGTGTGGTTACTCTTTTATAATTAATATAAAATTACAATGTATGAAAATTAACGTTGTAACGAATGGTAATAGAGCGCCCTCTCCTGGCCATGTGAACACTTAACCAGTCAGCCTGCCACCTCGGGGAAGAAAGGATGTGCCAATGTCCTCCCGCGCAAACCCCTTTGTATTTTTATAGTATTTTCCTGTTTTTATGTAATTGTAACCGTGCTCAATTAGAATGTTCCACCAATTAAAATTATTTGAGCTAGCCGCCGGAGTTATTTTTGAGTATCGGTTATAAAAATGTCGCCCAACTTACGGCCCGAATAATTATTTAATTTTAATATGACTACTAGTCTAACAAAGTTATCTTCAATATTCTGAACTGCTAGTTCATGAAGAAGTTTAAAAAAGTAATTTCTGAAATTGTAGCTACCGGCTACGAAGAAATTTTCGGATTACTAGAAAATTTATATTTCTTACCGGGAAATTAGAAACTTTGGATTGCATTCGTCTTCACGGAGCATCAGCTAAGTTTTCTTTTCTTTTGTTTTGTTTCTGATCCATTTTGATCTTTTATTAAATTTTACTTGTGTTTTAATATTTTATGGTATAATAATATAATAAGAATGATTTATTAGTCATATTTCATTTGAGTAATTCTTTTCCCTAGTAAGGAAATTCTTTTACTTTTGTTCATTTCCTGTGATTTATGACTATTAGTGTACTTATATGGGGAACTTCTTACCCCCACTTTTGACCTTGAGCTTTCACTGCTTGTTTTCGTTCACGAACAAGACGTTTTGTTACTAAGGGTCCCCCACCCGATTTTCTGTCTCTCACCCTTTGCCTGGTGAAAATCAGACGTTCTTTATTTTTCTTTTGTTCATTTTACTTGGAAACTCGGAATTCAGCATCCGCTGTTCGTTTTGTAAAACTTGTTTATCCTCGATATTTTTCACTTTTTTTTTTTTGTTGACTCTTTAAGTTACTTATGACGCCAGAGTGTCCCGGAAATTGATATTTCCTATTTAGTATTATAATTGCATGTGTTTTTTTATTGAATTTTAGTGTTATGAAATTGTGTTTTATTTTCAACTATACTGAAGAATTTTGATCATATATAAAATATATGCGAATTTAAATGAAAGAAATTTTTTTTTTTTTTGTTAACAAAAGAATAGTTGAAAAGTATTTTTATTTTTTATTCAAAAGATTCATGCATAGGTTTTGTTTTGACTTTGAATTTCATCAGAATTTCTTTTATATGTGAATTATTTTTACTTTCAAAGCTAAATTTTTGCATTCAGTCAAATATCTACAAAACAGTATTTTTATTCCTTCAAAGGAATAGTTTATATGTTGTTTTGGTTAAGTGCATCAGAATTTCTGTTTATCTGAATTTTCATTTTGTTTTCGAAGTTTAGATTTTCTATCCTGTCAAACATCTATAATATATATATTTTTAATAGTATTGTGTTCGAATATCCAATTCTTATTATTTTAGGGATTAGTTGATGCTCAATTATAAAGGTTAACTATTTTAAAACTAAATTAATTGCATTTAATTTGTGGCTGTCGGATTTTATAATTGACCCCCTTTTTTTTTCTCAAAAGTTAAAAACAATGGCGTATCTTGCTAAAGCGCGCAAAGAGGAATTAAAAACACTAGCTACAGAATTGGGCCTCGAAGTAGGAGAAATAATGAGAATAATAGATTTTAAAAATTTAATCATTACGTCGAAAGACTATGATGAACAGTTTACTAAAACTCTTCTAGAAACAATTATTAACACGAGGGTTCAGGCAGAACGTGAGGAGAAGGAGGAAAATGAATACAAACGAAAACGAGACGAACTGAATTTAGAGCTAGAACGCATGAAGTTAAGCATAACTGCCACTTCTTCAACTAACACTAGTGCTGCCGCAGAGAAAATAAATATCCAGCACCTCATACCCAGATTTGTGGAAACTTCAGACATTTCCCCCTATCTAAAAATATTTGAAAGACAGTGTGAGCAAGTTAACATAGGAGAAGTCGATTATATAACACACCTTCTACCTATGTTACCTATTGATATTTCCAATATTATCTTGCGGGATCCTAAAGAGAAATTAAGAAATTACCAGTACATTAAGCAAGTGCTGCTCCAAAGATTCAAGTTGAGTGCTGAATCGTTTCGAATTAAGTTCAGTACTCATCAAAAACAACCCGAAGCTCTGTGGAAGGACTTCGCGTATGAGCTAAACAATTACTTAGAAGAATGGCTACATAGCCTAGAAGTGAAAGACTTTAACTCCCTTAAGGATTTGGTTCTTACCGATCAGCTTAAGAGAAGAGTTTCGAGGGACGTTAAAGAACATTTCGTGGATATCTGGGGAAATATTAAAAGCTCATCTGAGCTAGTACAAAAATTAGACGATTATGAAATTGCTCGAGGTAAGACGTCGAAACATAAAGTTTTACCAGACGTAGGAAGAACTTATTTCCCCTCAAAACCAAATAAAGAAAGCAGTATAAGAACGAGGGATAAGGCAAAGGAAGCACCAAGAAAACCATTTGGAGGGCATTCGCAATTTGAAAGCCGATCTCCTCTGTCCTGCTATGGATGTGGAAAGACCGGTTACATCAAATCAAAATGCCCTGACTGCAATCCTTCAAAGGGTGATCCAGCTCCCTTTGGAATTCTGCAAGTTAACAGTCTCTCCCCTTCCAACAGAAATGCTGTACTCAGGATCAGCATAAATAGAGTTTCGGGAACTGCATTTGCGGACAGTGGTGCAAGTCATTCGATTGCAGGAGAAACTCTTTACAGTATCCTTCTGCAACAAGGAGCTGCTTTTGAGAAGACAGTCATATCCCTATCCTTTGCTGATGGAATCGTTACTCAGAAAGAAGTTCTACGTACATTTCAAACCGTCCTTCTGGAAGGCAGAAAGTTTAAAACCCCCTTTATTATTTTGCCTGATGCCAAAAACCACTCCACTCTACTTGGAGTTGACTTTCTCGAAAATGCTGGAATAGTTCTAAATTTCAGAAAGAACTGTTGGACTTTTTGTGACGATTCCCGAAAATCGTACAATTTCGTAACGCCTTATCAGAGTACATCTGTTAATGTACTTCCTGTGGCGATAAATAACTGTCAATTAAGGGAAGATGAAGGACAAGAACTCCCTGGTTCTCAGCGTACGGAACTAGATAGCTTGCTTAAAAATCACCACTCTATCTTCGAAGTAGGGGAGAAGCTACTCCATTTATCGAACATAGCATCAACACTGAAAACAACCCACCAATTTCAGTGCCTCCCTACCGGATGAATCCAGCCAGGAAGGAGTTGTTGAAGAAAGAGTTAGATTCTCTGCTGCAACAAGGCATCGTAATAGAATGTGAATCTCCGTACGCCTCTCCCGTTGTTTTGATTCCAAAACCAAATGGCAGCATGCGTCTCTGCATAGACTACAGGAAGCTGAACGCTCAAACCGTCCCAGATAGTTATCCTTTGCCTCGGATGGATGACTTGCTTAACGAAGCTAAGCCAACACCTTATATGTCGACTATTGACTTGCGTTCAGGATACCACCAAGTAAAAGTTGTGGCAGAGGATCAAGACAAAACTGCTTTCACATGCCCTTTTGGTATTTACAAGTTCACTCGTATGCCATTTGGATTACGAAATGCACCTGCAACCTTCCAAAGGTTGATAGACAAATTCCGTTCAGGATTAAACAACGTGCTAGCTTTGTCATATCTAGATGACATCATAATATTGTCTCCAACCTTCCAGAAACATCTTTCTGATCTAGAGCAAGTTTTTAAACGTCTTTCATTATTTAAATTAAATGCAAATAGAGAGAAGTGCAACTTCTGTTGTAAAAGGGTGAAATACTTAGGACATTACATCACTAAGGAAGGCATCTCAGTTGATCCTCAAAAGACAGCCGCTATCGCAGATATGACGTCCCCAACCTCGGTTAAACAAGTGCAAAGCTTTGTACAAACCTGTTCCTGGTATCGGCGATACATTCCAAACTTTTCTCAAATTGCAAAACCGCTAACAGACTTAACGAAGAAAAATGCAATGTGGAAGTGGGGCTCTGATCAAGAAGAAGCTTTCAGAGAGAGCTAAAATCAAAACTAGCGTCTCCTCCTGTCCTTAAGCCAGCTGACGGTACCAAGCCGTTTGTCATCCGAACAGATGCCAGTAGCGTTGCCCTCGGAGCAGTTTTACTCCAAGGAGAAAAGAATGAGGAACACCCAATAGAATACGCAAGCCGATTACTTTCGTCCTCGGAGCGAAATTATTCTACCACAGAAAGAGAAGCTCTTGCAGTTGTGTGGGCACTTGAGAAATTTAGAGGTTACGTTGAAGGACAACCTATTAAACTTTCCTCTGACCACCAGCCTTTAAAATGGTTATTATCTTTGAAATCTCCCACCGGAAGACTTGCAAGATGGGCACTACAGATCCAATCTTATAGCCTAACTATCGACTATATTCCTGGAAGATCGAACTTTATTGCGGACTTATTGTCTAGACCCACGTCAGAACAAGAGAAAGCAGACTGTGACATTCTTGCTGTTTTCGTCGATTTTCCCACACGCTCACCTAAAGAAGTTCGCCAAGAACAATTGAAGGATGATGAGCTGAGGAAAATAATTGAATGTTTTGAAAACAATGAAAAAGGTGTTAATTTTGCCAACTGGTCAGAAAGAGGATACCTCATGAATCAAGGAATTTTATTCCGTTACTCACCCACTTCTGAAAGTGAAGAGCCCCAGTTAGTTGTGCCAATTCACGAAAGACAAGAGATTTTAAAAATTCACCATGATGCCCCAAACGCAGGTCATTATGGAGCCGATGGAACGTTTGATAGAATCTCCAAACGGTATTATTGGACAGGTATGCGTTCTTACATCACTGATTATGTAAAGAATTGCGCAGAATGCAATCGCTACAAACCCTCCAACCAAAAACCTTCCGGACTCTTACGTACACCTGTGTATTCTCAACGTTTCGAGACAATTTCCATTGATCTGTTTGGACCTTTGCCTGAGAGTCCATCAGGAAAGAAATGGATATTTATTATTGAAGACTGTTGCACAAGATGGGTTGAACTTTTTGCCCTCACTCAAGCCACTACTAGAGAGTGTGCTACAACTCTAATGGAAGAAGTTATATTACGATACGGCTTACCCAGAAGAATAATTAGCGACCATGGCTCTCAGTTTGTGGGTGCCGTCATGCAACGACTTTGTTTCATACTGAACATTGATCAAGACATTATTCCTGTTTATCATCCTCAAGCAAATCCTGTTGAAAGAAAAAATCGTGACCTTAAGCCAAGAATTGCCATCTTAGTTCAAAATCGACACGATGAATGGGAAGATAAGTTGCCGTCTATCCGTTTCGCTCTGAACAGTGATACCACCGGTAAAACTGCTGCTTACCTGCAGTTTGGACGAGAAATGAGAACTATAGATGATGTGACCAATGACTTTCGAGCCATCATAGAAAATGAAAATTTCGTCCCAGAGATTACCCCATATTTGAAAAGATTGGCAAGAATTTCTTCTGAAATCCGTCCTGGTCCCTTGTATCATCCAGATGATAAGATCTGGGTAACCCTTTACCCCCTTAGCAATGCTGCCCAGAAGAAAACAGCTAAATTCATGCCTAAAAGAGATGGACCTTATATTGTTGTGACTCAACGCTCTCCGACGACTTATGAAGTGGCAAATCCAAACAACCCACATGAGGTTCTCGGACCTTATCATTCATCTGCTCTTCGTCCATGCATAGACAAGGAAGCCACTCCAGTGATGCCTCTCAGAAAAAGGGGAAGACCCAGGAAAGACAACTCTGCTGGTTCCTCATCGAGGACGATACCTAGGAACCAGAGGGGGAGTGTAACGAATGGTAATAGAGCGCCCTCTCCTGGCCATGTGAACACTTAACCAGTCAGCCTGCCACCTCGGGGAAGAAAGGATGTGCCAATGTCCTCCCGCGCAAGCCCCTTTGTATTTTTATAGTATTTTCCTGTTTTTATGTAATTGTAACCGTACTCAATTAGAATGTACCACCAATTAAAATTATTTGAGCTAGCCGCCGGAGTTATTTTTGAGTATCGGTTATGACGTATAAAATAATTTTACTACATAATAGTATATATAAAAATTAGAAAGAATTATATTAAAAGATTATTTATTATATATTGAATAATATTACTATTAGCAAATATTCTTTTAGATTATATTGATATTCACTTTTTTTATTAATCTTGGTTATTCTCAATCTCTTCCTATATTCTTCATTCGAAATAGATTTTACTGTATTTTAAAAGTTCTTTAAAATTATTTTTCTGACGATCGCTTACCGCTACGCCGCCATCTTGGATTCCATTCCAAGGACATGAGCTGCTTGGCGTCATTCTTTATAGCGCCAAGCAGCGTTTGGCGGGTAGACCCAGAATATCCAACAAGTTCCTTCATATATAACGAAGTTCGGATATTGCAAAATATAACATTACAAGCATTTGCTTGGAAATTACTATCAAATCACAATCAAAATAAAGTTCAAGTCAGTTAATAATTATTTATTACCTTAAAAATTAAAGAAAAAATAAAATCTGAATTAGAAAAATAAAGTAAAAGGCTTACCTTAAGTAGAAACAGAAGTTCATCGAAAGTATAGTAAATTCTCTTGGTGTCATCGAAAAAGGTAAAAACAATTCGTTTGGATTGCTGGATTTGTGCATTTTTCTTCACACAAGTTCCACTAGGTAATAATAGTATTAATTCTTACACACGTATTCTCCTCCATTTTAAAATGTACAGCATACTTCTGCTTTCCTTAAACCAACTATTCTTGGGTACAGTTCATGCAATACGATGCTTCTTTCAACGTTCTAAATATGTATGTCCATCCCTCAATCCCATCTTTTTAACTCAATGCATAGCATTCTTGCAGGTATACAAATTTGACTTTTGTAGCAATAAATCTTTTATTAGTACACAACTGTATCACAGACAATTTTCCCTTCCATTCCATCTCAGACGTACTGTTCAAAATAATTCGAAGAAAAAATTGCAAAAACGTGAGTATGAACAGATAAAAAAATTTCAATAAAAATTATGAAAACCTGCGAGTACAAAAACGAACAATATTTCTTAAAAAAGAACATCGAATCGGGGATTTTTTTTTTACAATCTGAAAATCGTCTGTTTTTTCAAACATCTGCAACATTTAAATAACAAATACCAATCCAATACAGAGAGCACGTGACCTTCTCAGAATTAGACCACATTTCGATGTAAAAGGGTTACAAAATTAAACAGTCTGCCAGAATGAAAAACTTTTCTCTTAATGAAATTTAAATAAACATTGCCAAATGCAACATATTAAGCTAATCTACGCTCCAGATTATACATGACAATAATGGATTAGTATTTTGTAGTTCTGTCAGGAAAAATAGCATTATTATAAATGAAATACATGTTTACTTATTTATCAACTCACACAAACATTTGCCATATATATATACATAAATGTGAATTTTTTTACAACAGATGTACTGTGGCAGCTTGATTATAAAAAAAAAAACATACAAAAATTAGCAAATGTGTAATTTACCCAAAATATGTTAGCAATTTATTACAGCTTTGTTCAAAGAATAATATTATATATAATATTAAAATATAAATGGAAATTCATCAAATATTCTTTATATTGGTAAATAATTATTTGAAGTAATATAGCATTAAATTTGCTCCAAGCTCCTGGAAAGATGTCTCGTAATTTCGATTACCCGGTCCTAATGACCCTATGACAGAAATACATATTTCTCATAATTTTCACACCATAAACAAGAATTTTAGACCAAGTTTTATTTAATATTCATAAATCCTCACAAAATCTAATACTATTGTTACACAAATACAATGATTAAATTAAAAAATTCGGTACGTTTCACACTCACAAATTACACCAACTTTGCGTTTTTGGCGACAACATACAATATACACACAAAACATTGAAAATATTAATTCTCTCATTGGTTTTTCATCCACTTTTGCAGTGTTATAAAAAAGATAAAAAAAACTATAATGGCTTGTTTTGAAGATGGGTGGTGTTAGGTTTCCAGCGAGAATATTCCGTTTGGCGTCGGTCGTATCATTTTTGGCGATTTTTTCGCCTGCGCCGCACAGTGGTCAGTTTTCCCGATCTGGCGCTCGGAAACCCCAAAAATGAAATTGCACAGAAATAAAAAACAACCACAATTTATGGTCCTTTTGAGTTCCCTACCCATGTGGTAAAAATTTTTTGACAGTACGCGAATGGAAATTTTCAACAACCATCGGTATATATCGAGTCTGTTCTTTCTACAAGAAAAACTTGCGAGCCTCATTTTCCAGAAGGAAGTTCAATCGTTTCGTCTGAAAAAAATTTTGCATATTTTAGCGGATTTTTTTTTTTTGAAAATACATGCCATTGATAAGTAATTTCTTGATTTAACTTTCAAATTAGGTACAAGTTCGATTAAAAATTACAAAAACATAACATCTAGCACAGCATGTATTTATACCATCCAAATCAACTCCAGGTCGACCCTCAAATCATTTGGGGAATGCGAAGCCACGGCAAAGAGGGAAAGAGTACATCCCCTTCTTGCTTCAGCAAGCAAGCAAGAACTAGCATTTGCAACAAGAATGTCAAAGCAAGCAGCTGGAGAAAGAGATGCTGCCTTAATTTTGAACAATTGCTCACCTAGACGTGCTACTTGCCTGAAGAAATGCTTAGCCTGACAGCCAGAATCGGCGAAAAATATGGCTCTTGACCAAGTCTTGGCTCTTTATGTCGACACCAAAATGTCAAAAGGCCAATATAATAGAATAAAAGGAAATAGTAAAGAGTTCCACGCTGATATTTACACCAACTATAATAAGATTATAGAGTCTAAAATTAATTGTTATCCTCCTGGTATCGTCATTGATGAAATGTCAGCAGAGGTTCCAATGCAATCGCTTGTTTACCACACCTTATGCAGATTAGTCAAATCTCAGGAAGATGTTTTGAAATAAATTGATACCCAAAATAGCATTATATCACTGAAGGCGAGGTTTAAAGCTGATGCATGATAGACACCTAAAGGTTCACCAGGGTAAAAATTTTATAATTTTAGTTCTTTCCATCGTTTGTTTTTCATAAAAAATATAATATTTCTATATTATGTGAAGCAAAAACCTGTAAATGTGGGAGATATTCGACTTTTGGTTGAAATTTAGCATATATATATATATATCATTTTATTATTTTTTCTCCAAAATGAAGATTTTGTAAAATCGTTCCGAAAAGGTGTTTAAAACATCCTTAGAGAGAGAGAGAGAGAAATGTTACAAAAAATTAACACAAAAAGGATAAAATCTAAAAAAATTTCACATTTTTTAAAAAAACTAAATTTGTAAAAATTTCTAAATAATATGTGCAAAATTTTATCTCGTATCATTTTCTTAAATAGAAACGTTATATGAAATGCTAAAATATAAATTTTAAGTACCATAAATAAAAAAATGCTTAAAGGGTGCCGAGTCCTTTTAAACACTACGTATTAACCTTTATTGTATATGTGCATTGTTACGTTTGATTGTATTTGTTTAATATGTTAAAATCTAATTTTTTTAACATGCCGCTCTATTTCTTGCATATATTCTTCCATGTGTCAAATTACTGCCTCTGTTAATATCCTCAGATTCTTGTTTAAAACTAGTTCCCCTCAGCAATCATTTATTCTTGATCAAATTCAAATTTGGCATAAATTAGTTAAGATCCTATTCACCATATTTCTTGGGAAAAAACAAAAGAGAATAACCAATTTACATTAATTACTACGATATTTGATCATTAAATATAATTATGAAGACTTGAAAACCATAAAATAATTTCCGTGTGCCAGCTCGGGAAAACTGACCACTGTGTGCCGACGAAACGGAAGAGTTCCACATAGGATAAAAAAAACTCATATGAAAAGATTTTGAATAAAAAATTAATTTTATTGTTTCTTTTCCCTTTACGAATCAGTCGGTAGTATTTCAACAATATCCTAATTTTTTAAGAAAATATTATTTGTGACTCTTATACAAGTAATTTTCAAGTTAACGTAGAAAATCTCACCAACAACGCAGTAAATCGTTTTTCAAAATTAGGTTGCCATTTTTCTTGCAAGAAATAAAGACTAGCCAGATTGCATATTTCACTATTTTGTGTATTTAATTAATAGCCATCCACACCAAGGTTCAGATGCTGTCCATCAGAGGATTTTACGCAACTTCTTTATCTCTCTCTGCTGACTACCGTGGATCAGCAGACTGGACTTGAAAGTAAACGTGTGACCGGCCTTTTTTCTGCTGAGTCCTGGAATCATTGATTACCCACAAATAGAAAAGCTCCTGTTTGAAAAATTTGTCTACGTACAAAGTTCAAAGTTGGATTGGTGTGAAAATTTAAAGAGTAATTAACCAAGTAAACTTCACAAAAAAAAAGCACCAACCAGAGCTGCGTACAGCTTTCTGCCCCCCCCCCTCTTGAATTCAGAATTCATTACTTATGTTCTTTTTCTATCCAATAAGCTACTCTCTCACCACTGTCTACTGTAGATAGAACTACCATACTACCATACCATAATTGATATTCCGTACTACCATACGGAATATCAATTGGTTTTTTCATTGCATGTTATACGCACTTTAATATTTTAGATAGCAATTTTCTTTTGCAACTTCAAATTAAATATTTTCTGTCTTTCATATTAATCATGATGAAAAGGTTAAGTTAAATAATACCTAGGTATTTTGAGCCATCGGCCTTGCTGAGAATGATATCAATGTTGCACTATAAGACACTACGATATATATTGGAAGGGAACATCTATACTTTTAACCTCGGTCAAGTCATTAGGACGACATCCTTCTCCAAACTACCTTACCACTCTAACGAAAGGACTTTTAGCCTCCTCACATTTAGCGGGACCACAGTAGCTTAGTGGTCAAGGTAACGGACTTGTGGCTGGAGTGTCAGGAGGTCCAGCCTAGTACCACTGAATACCTGTCATGCAGAGGGGGCCGATGCACGTAAAATATGTCGAGGCTCAAATATTCTTTCATCTGGTGTGGTTGTTAGGAGAAGGAATATTCTCAGATGTCGCCCTCGTCACTTGACCATGGTTCAAAATTGCAAGGTCCATCGACAAATGCTCTCATGTTTCGAACAATGCGTCGTTAATATTAATTAACTCAACGGACTTAACGTCCATCAGTTCCTACCATATGACGGGACTTCAATTGCACCAAGACACGAACTCGCGTCATGCCGGTGTGATAATGATCACTAGGCTAACACGGCCGCTTCGAGCGACAAATCCAAAATTTCACACATTAACAAAACTAATGAATTTCTTATTTGTAGAATTTTTTTTACATACTGCTTGTTCCTCAGACGGCGGCTTAATGTTCTTCGAACACCACTCTTAAGCCCCCGGAATTGCGGCATATATGCATTGGGTGAATTCTCGTCTATAAAAATACTGAACCAAAAGTTTGACCACGTACTGATCAATTGGAGGAAAGTCAATAAAAGAAGTATCGTGAAAAAGTCAAAGCTCCTTTTCTATCCTACATTATGTATGATCTTTTTCATATTCTTTTTAGCACGTCGCCTGCATATTTTCAAAGGAGTTACTTGTCCTTTATATATATATATATCTTTCGAGAAAAATTCATATATATTTTGTATTATTTATTTCTACAGTTTTTTTTTTTTTACATTCAAATAACAATTTTTTAAATTTTAAAAGAAAATTTTTAAAATACGTGCTATAAAATGATAATTTACATTTGATTTGTAATTGAAAATCAATATTTTTAAAAATAAAAGATAGAATTTACAACAAACAGAGATTATTTATGTAATAATCTGAATGGAAATTCAGCCAACCTTATTGTTACCAATTGTTACCGTATTTCTTGTAATGTAGGAAATGCTCCTACTTATAATGGCTTAGATATTAAAAATTTCTCTTTAGTGTGTTTTTCACGTAGTGGAACAAAAGCGCTATTAGGACGCAAATTTCGTCTTCGTCTTCGTTCCATATTTTGTTGTGCCTTTTTCTCAGCCAATAAGCAACCCATTGACCTCGGGTTTTCGGCATTGGGTCGCATTTGTGCCCTAGATGAGCCGAATCCTATTTAAATTTTCCCATAGTTTTCCCGAATTTTCCTATTGTAAAATACAACATGTGAAAAACGCGCTAAAATTACTTGGCCATGCCAATGATTGATATCTTGTTCAATGTTTGATGCAAGTAAAAAATATATTTTTTGGAATAAATAGATTAATGAGGTTTATTCAATCAGTAAATAGGAAGTTAAATAACCGGCATAACACATTTTAGACTATGTTTTACTGCAAGTCATGCAAGTTTCATCGTCGGATTCATAATTTCCCAATATTTATCACGTGTTTTCTTTAAGAACTCGGAAAAATATATCGTATTACACAAAATAACCAAAGCTGATCCTCTTGGTAAATACATTGCTTCTAGTATTCGACAAAATACCATGTAAAGCAAATGAACCATTAATGTCCCTATCTTTGTTCAAACATTTTACCGTAGTTTCTATCCCGCTCACAGCCCCTGATTTTCCTCCTCCAGTGTTTATCCGGTAGTAATGTCCGGCATCCCTCAGGAAGTCATGATAGATGCAGATCGTTTTCTCTTTCATCATCCGGGTTCCTGCGGTAACTCGAGAGAGTGAAAATATATATATGTAGAGGCTCTTTCTCGCTCAGATAGAAACGTGTTCCTTTTGCGAATTATCCCCAGAGCAGGACTTGTATTTTAGGGATTTCTTATAAGTATTTTATGATGTTTTTTGATAACAATGTAACATATAATTCATTGTAATTTATTTCATGCATTCCATCTTATGCATAATGAATAGCATAAAAATATACTTGACTATATATTTAATTTTATAAACTAACTATAAGTATAAAATATCCAAGTTAATGAATTTTAATTAAAAAGTAAAAGTGTTTTTTATAAAAAAGTTAAATTCTGCTTTTGAAACATGATAGATTACTATCACCACACCACACTCCTATACAAGGTGTCCCAAAACGACCGTATAAACTCTGCACAGCTAAATTCCTCGTTGGGAGTACATAAAAACTGCCCAAAGAAGCGTTGCTGTACGATCCATAGTTTACGAGAAAAATACGAAAAACAAAGTATGACCTCTCTTCCGGTGCAAGAAAAAAACACTTTATTGTATATATCAACAGAAATATATGCACAATTGAAGGCAGATGTTCAAAATGTCCACCGTGCATATCGAGGTAGGCTTGAGCACGCCGTGGAATGGCTATCAACACACGTCGCAGGATCGTGGGGCCCACCGAAATACACCGATGCATGCAGACGAGGAACTAAGTCCATTTGTGTTGTCACTGAGTCTCAATACACCAGTTCCTTGAGATTGCATGTTGCAGTAGTCGCAACGCGTGTCGCAAGTACATGTCGCAGTAGTCACGAACGGAATACATGGCCACCATACGAAGACTACCGGTAGCTGCAAGATGCAGCCTTTTAAGTACCAGTTCAACGGCGGCTTAACGTCATTCCACGACACGCGCATGCATGGCGCGACATGCGTGACGAACGTTTTAAACATTATCGTCTGGAAATATATGCAAATACTGTTGTTAATATTTCCAATAAAGTGTTTTTTTCTTGCGCCGGAAGTGACGTCATACTTTGTTTTTCGTATTTTTCTCCTATCGTACAGAAATACTTCTTTGGGTAGTTTTTATGTACTCCCAACGAGGAATCTAGCTATGCAGAGTTTATGCGGTCGTTTTGGGACACGATCCACATATCTACATATCACGATCTACATATACAACACATCCATTGTGTTGTGTGCTTGTAGAACGACCCACATAAACTTTCGTACAAAAACACTGTAAACACCTCCACATTTTTCAATGAACTCTTCTGGATGACGAGGAAACCACAAGATTAGGGTATTTAACTGCTGCTGGAGAAAGTAAGCTATAATTCTTGCACTTTCTTTAGCGAGTGAGGGGAAAGGTGGCTGGTCTAAGCATATTTGAAAGAGGACACATTGTAACAACCCTAATATTTGGAACGAGTAATTCTGAAACATGACGACTGGTTCTTCTTTGTGGAAAATAGAAAAAAAAAACGGTGAAACCAGAAGTAGACACCTCGCTGCTGGATGCCTGCGTGTGAACTAAAAAAGGACGTTGGAAATTGTACCGTTTAGTAAAGCAAGATCGGTGCCAGACTGTGACTTAGCTGAGAGCCCAATAAAATACAGCAGGGGTGGACAGACGTTTCTAGTGTACGGGCCATTTCTAATTTGTTTCAAGCTGTCGTGGTCCACCCAGTGTCAGTGGCACACACAAAGGAGGGGCGGGGTTCCACGGGTCTGGAGCCTCCTCCATAGCACATGATTTTTTCGATCGATTATAATCCTATGTATATAGTATGTAAAATTTAATTAAGTATTTGCTATTAATATTTTTATTAATTAATGTGCTAATTACTGATTCAATAATTAATTTCTTACTTTTCTTTGTTCCTGACAATCTACAAAATGAAAAGAAAAATATGTTTAGCAGCGTATTGGGGTAGGATATAAAAATGGTAGACATTCGACCCTGGGCCCCCTTTGAAAAATTCACAAGTGGGCCTACTGCCCAGAGTCGAGGGTGTGTTGAGGTAAATAAAAAGTCAACAATATTTATTATAACTTATTAATAAATATGGAAAACGTACTTTAAAATAAAAAAACTTACTTGCTTGAAAACGCTTTAAAAGCAAAACGCAAAATACAAAAATAATAAAAATAACCACAAATATAATAATATCCTATGGATTCATTTATTACCAAACAGTTTAAAATAGATTAAGAAATAAAACATTTTCATCTAAAGCTAGTACTCATATTTATAGTCAGTAGAAGACTTAGTCTGCGTAATGTCAGCTAATCTTGAATATTTCCGTATACAATTATTAACGGCTAATCTTCAGGCGGTCACTCTAAATCGTCTTGGCGGACCACCGGTCGATCGCAATCGACGTAATACCCACCTCGGCAATACAGGTTCAAATGCAAGTGTTTTGGAACATAGAGTTCAATGAACACTGTTGGAAATGAGACTACACAGCAGATGTCTCCCTCAAGGGCCTTTGTTAAACAGCGTCATTGCTATCTACGCCTAGGGTGGGCTCTGAAACATTGAGACTTGATCATAAATAAGCGGGAGAGGGTTTCATGGTTTGAAGAATCACGATTTTTCATTCATCACGTCTATGGTTCTGTCAGGTTGCGCCGTGTTCCACATTCATACAGTTGCTTCCTCCATGTACACAGACTGATAATGGTGGTATCTGCATTGGGGAACGTTCTCATGGGTGATCCTGAGACCCTTAGTTCTGGTAGAAGGGAACGTAAAAGCTGTAGACTATCTGGGCAAAATTGCAGATCAGTAGCACCCTTATATGTCGTCTGTTTTCTCAACTACAATAAAAAGGGAGTGTTCCCATGTGACAACGTCTCATGTCAAAAGGCTAGAATTGTGTTAGAATGGTTCGAAGAATGTAAAGATGAATTCAAATTAATATCCTGGTCAACTAACTCGGCTAACCTTAATCTGATAGGGCATATTTGTGTTTTCATAGAAAAGCAGCTCAAAGATCAAATATATGCATGTCTGAAAACCTTGATTTTACGCGACCATTGCTTAGGAAAATGTACAACCTGTCTCCAGTCTTACCAGTAACTTGTGATATTCATGCCAAGGTAAGTTCCAGCTGTTTTGCAGGCAAAAAGTGGTGCGACGTATTGTTGGGTAGGTGTTCATAATGTTTTGGCTCTTCGGTGTATGCATGTATTATAACATAAAGTGTTACTCACAAACAAGGAGTATTTTTAAGGAAGTGTATTTTATACTTATAATGTATATGCAAGTAATAATCTGTTCGCAGAGTTGTAAAACATTCCAATGAAGCACGCGGATACTATATTATATAGGATATTCCAATGCTACTACAGTTGAACATCGTCCATCCGAATCAATTGGGACGGAACACCGTTCGGATACGCGATTGTTCGGATAACCGAATGTGATCCATGCAGTATATGAACCCGGTCACGATCATCACATGCGAGAAACGTGCTTGATGAAAAAGCAAGATAGGTGCGAAATGCCGCAATTTTACCTTTATTGGGAAAAATAATTACTTATTTTTCGCTGTACTATTATACACCTTCGTGTTTTCGCTGCAAGATCTCTGATTCTCTTGAACATCAATAGTTGAGCAGGACAGCACTCTGTTGTTCGTACCACTCCATAGCTTTCTCTAACGCAGAAACGCGTCAGGATTTGATGGACCCTTGGTACGTTCGTTGTTGATGTTGTCCTCGTCTTCCTCCGTTTCATCGTTTCTAACGTTATAAAACTGCGCTAGAGACGCTCCACTTTCTCCCTTCGCGAGACATTTCAATATTTCAAGTTTTGTCTCTATCTTCAAGTCGTTGTGCTTCCGTTTTGAATTCGAAGCCATAGCAGTTTACATCTCATCAAAAGAGCACGTATACACCCTCTCACTTGGAAACAAACTGACCTAATATTCAGCGCAGGTGTTTGATACAACTGATATTACCCAAATATTCCTCACCTTGGGTTTTCCCGCCACTTCTGGCCTCACGCGAAACTGTTGAGCATTGCACTGTTCAAAGATGTATTCATATACAGTGCATGTAGTTGGCAAAAAAAAACTGTCACGGATATTTGAGGCTCCGTCGTTTATCCGTTCGGATAAACGACGTTCTACTCTATATAACTTCCATTAAAATTTGGTTCCGTCGTTTCATATAGTTTTACCAATTCCCCGCAGATGCTGTCTTAACTAGTTTGTGAGAAGACTTGTAAATGAAATAAAGAAAGTGGGGTTTTCAAATCGCTGAATTGATTAACATTTGCATTATAAAGAAAATACTATTCAGTGATGCTGGCAGGAATAGGTAAGACATGGCCTTACAGATTATCAAGAAAGCATCCGTTGAACAAGAGTGACTAGTTATCCTTTTATCGATGCTTATAAGCATTGATGCATCCTTATCAACCATACGACGTATAGCTGGAACACCAGTCCATCGATAGGCGATTCAGCGAATGAGGAATAATGTTATGGATGCTATAGCGCCGACTTCTTTGAAACAATGTTCCCGCCAGTGCAGTGACAAAAGCATTCGACTTGTAGATTACGAAGTGGATTAGAATATTTTTAATCAATGAATTTTTCTTCGAAATGAGCTACAATGGTCGGCGAAAACATGTCTGAAGACATCCAAAACGGCTGTGAAATATCCACATAATTGCCCCTCATCGTATAGACCTACAGCCAGGAGATAATACGAGTATATATTCTTCATCTTTGAAAATCAGAGCCCTTTGGTTTTTTACCTAGATACCCTGGTATATCGACGAGATTCTATGTCCCGTAGTGTTCTCCATTCTTTTACGAATACGTAGGCTCACATTTCGACAGGATTACGTTTATCTGCACGCGGCAAGTTTTCTTAGTTCTTATCTGCGAGTTTTTTTATCACTTTCCTGATCAGCGGGATCACATTTCCTCCCAACGGAGAACATTGGGCTCAGCAGAACAATTTTAAATAGCACCTATCTCTTTCTCCAATTGTAATTATATGACAAACGCTTCTAAGGAGGACATCTTCTTATTCTCTCATTTAATGGCCAGGAAGATAAATATTTTCGTCAGGCTAGATTGTGGGTCAGAAAAATGTTCATTTTTTTGCGCTAACATATATAGCATAATTTTCTAAATAGAACTCAGTTCCAAATTATTTGGTTTCAATCTATGTACACCACATCTCCCGATATTAGTTTTTATGTTGGCTTATAAAAGTAACAACAGAGTACACATTCTATTAATATTACATTTGTATATAACAATACCATGAATATTTTCCTAAAAATTGGAATTCCAAATTTGGTCGTATTAAACAATCATCTTTCCGAAAGAGTTCGGGCAATGCCCATTATTATGACATTTCAAACTCCCGCTACCTTTCAATTACTTGTCAATCCGTTTCCGGAATGATTCGGAAGTGTGTTCCGGTAATGAGCCATCGGGAAAAATGCATGGGGCCCTTCAGCGAGGAAACGACATTTAAATTTAACGGTCGTTTCTAAAAATAAACTTGTAATGAGGGATGCCCCATCTCGGTAACACTCGTTGCCATGGTAACCATTGTGGAATGACGCTTTAACAATTTGCTTATATATTTTGACGTGTGGTTGTAGAATGCCATTGGATGTCGATAACTACAATGTGACATCGTTGAAATAATGATGAGGAAAGTGAAATTTTTCGGGGCATAGGAGCAAAAGTTTATTTTTAAAATGTATTTCAACATAAAGTTCAGCATTTCCACCTATTCTTGTATGTTAAATTTAGGTTATTGTATACTAAAATCAATAACTGTATGTGATTTAAAAAGTGTATTTTAATCTATACGTATACGCAACATAAAATATATCATGTCTATTATTATACGCTTTATCAGCGTTGATATATTTCAGAATTTATACTGAGAAACGCCGGGGAAAAAATTGTAATATTTTTCTTTTGTTTGTACTTTTTTTTTAAAAAAATTGTTAAATATTTTTCAGATACACATGATATTATTGATACTGCTATTTATAATAAAAAGTAATGCAATGAGGCTATTACTTGCGTATTTTGTTTGAAAAATATTTAATTATATTTTATAGATAAGAATTTGTCTAAGAAGAAAATTGAGACAATTCTTTGTTGATTTTCTATGTGGACACGAAATATTTTTCTTATGAGGAAAGAGTTTTTACTTAGATAAATGGAACCAAAAGCGGAGAGCAAAATGCATACAATTTTCTCTTTTGAAACAATTAAATCTCTGCAGAAATAACGTTCAATAATTTACAAAATATCTGTAAATTTATGTTTGGAGTTATCTTTCCGATATTTTCGACATTTCATAATTGTCCATAATTTTGGAGATCTATTTCAAATAAGATCCATAACAAATTTATCAACTTCCATCCTCTTGAAAACTGACGCATTTGTTGAGTAGTGCAGAGTGCCACTGAGAATTGTGCCGCGTGTGAAATAGGTTGCCAACCCCTTTTCTATCACATGAAAGTAAAATTGTATCATATTGTTTGTTCATTTAATACAGCAGATTAAAACGTGAAATTAAATTTTTCACTGCTTTAAATCCACCTATCCTTCGTTTGAAAATCATTTATTCAGAAAAAATTAAACACACACAGTTTCGTTCTCTAAATCATTTATCTAGAGCATTGATCTTCAAACTGTGTTCCAGAGAACCTTGGGATTCCACGAGTCACAATAAAAAAAAAAGGAAGGAAAACTATAAATGTGTATGTAAAATGGATTAAAGTTCTCATGAAATTCGTATAACCACAATTATCTAAAGATGATCTCATACATTAAAATTAAAAATTTGATTTATGCATAACTTAACTTTGTTGTGAAAAACTTTTTAAACTTTTATTGTATTATAATAAATGAATTTAAAACTTTTTTCTTTATCTATTAGATTGTGAATATACTATTGTTTGCTATCCCGAGTTCCACAAAGTAATTTTATACTAGTTAGTACAATGTTTTGAAACCTTTTACATTTGTGGGGGAGAAAAAACACCTATAATGAAGAAGATGGAACAATTTATCGACATATCAACAGATTCAATCCAAAAATTTAAATTTAAGCGAGAACACCAAAATTTTAGGTTGCCAATTCTTGCAAAATGCGCAGAATTTCTCACATAGCTGTGAACATTTTAGTGCCATTCACAAAAACGTATTTAGTAAGTGAAAAATATTTCTCAACGCGAGTGGCTATAAAAACGAATTAAACGCGGAATATGAAATGCTACTACACACTATTTCCAAAGGCCGACAGTTTGTGAAAAAATTGAGAATACTAAATATAATGCATGCGTGCACAGGTGACATTTGGATCAAAAATTAATATTATCAATGAATAAATAACATTAACATTACATCATAAATTTTTTTAATAAGAAATAAAATTTTTAAAAGTATTTTCCTATAACATCAAGAAAATATGTTTATCTATATACTTTAAATATTATTTTAAGATATATTCTTCTAAGAGTGTGGAATGGGATTCCCCGAAAACCAGTACCGAATTACTTATTAGGTAGAGTAGGTAATTGCCTATGGGTCCCAAAAATAAAAAAAAGAAAACCCCAAATATTTAGCTATTTTTTGCTGCAAGAATTAGTTTTTATTAAAAATTCGAATAAATAATTATTGTTTAGTTACACATTTTTTTAATTTGCTGATTATTTGTGCAATGAAATATATTGTTAAAATGTTGTGTAATAAGATTATTAGGCTACAGGGCCCCGAGAACTGGACTGCCTAGGGGGTCTCCATGTCGTTTTATCCAACACTGTAGCCGAAAAAGTTTGACCACTGATCTTTGACCAGAAATAAGAACTCTTCCTTGGACAAGATTCACTGCTGTTTTATCCCCTCCCCCTTGAAAAAGAAAAAAGAACTTCTCTACCAGTTTTACGATTTTGCCCCCCCCCCCACAGTCAGGGAGTGTCTCCTTTCGCTGAGGGGAGAATTTTGTTGAAAGGAGTACCCGAGAGTTAAATTTATTGCCCATCTAGGGTATCTTTAGAAAAATATTCGTGCCAAAAATTTCGCAATAGCCAGCGCCATCTAGATGTCATGTAAGATGTTAAACAAAGGAAGTAATTCACCTAGATGTGCTTTATCCAACAGATGGCGTTGTTTCCACCTCGGATGACGTCATAAAGATGAAGCCTGTTTTCTGGAAACCTATCGTTACTATAGCAACGGGGTGTGGTTTAGAAATGATTGACAGATGTAGTCGGTATGAGAGCGCATGCGCTCTTTGAAGAACCAGATCGAAGAGAGGAAAAACGTGTCAGCAAACGGGGGGGGGGGTGAGGAAAGAATGTGAAAGAGTTTTCTACAAATAGATTCAACGTTTGAATAAGGTTCTATCACTGCCGCACAAAATCGGGTGCGGAGACATTTTTTTTTGAAAGCCGTGCTAGTGGATCGGTATCAAAATGTGCATTGCACTTCTAAGTATATGTAGTTCTGAAATCTACTCAAAAATACATTTTTCTGCAGAAATGATGAGGCTAATCGGTCTAGATTTGTCGGAAAACATAGGATATATTTGCTTAATTTGGGTATAATTATTATGTGAGTTTTTCCCATTCATATGGAAAATAATTGAGTGCATAGCATTTGATATTTTGTCACATGAATTACTGTATTTCAGGGTAGGCCTTTGAGTATAACATTTTTGAGGGAATTCTATTGTAGAATTTTACTGTTTCCTAGTTTCGGATGACATTTATCCCTTTTTGTGGAAATTGGTATTGTAGTTTAGAAATCATGTAATTCATTTCAACTTTTCTATAAAATCATCGTTATAAGGCTCCGGATTTTCAGTAAGAAAACGTTCAAATTATCTCTTGACAAATACGTCTACATTGTCTTAGGTATCATAAACAATGCCCATAAGATTAAGAAGGGAAACGAAATATGGGTGGGTGTTTTAATTTTTCGTCGAAGAATTTGGTAGATCTTTATTTGAAATTTAGAAAAAGTATTTTTTTTTTCTTCGAGTTTTAGGGGATATTTGTTTTATTTATCTTTGTTACCTTTATTTATTTATCGATCTAATTATCTTTGTTTGATAGAAATATGCGAAATTTTAATAAGTTTCTTTCTGCTCATATCTCTTAGATACAAATTGTATTTGAAATTGTCATAGAAGGATGCTTATTATGGAAATAAAGTTTCGATTTGAATCTTTAAAAAGAAAATGTCATTTTTCTTAGAAAATATTAACTAGAGCATTTTTTTGTCAGTCCTTTTTTAACAGCATTCCATTTCTTGTTTTACAAATTAATGCTATTTCCAATCAGGGGCATAGTTACCGCGTATCAATGATACAAGGCCCCAAGCTTTGAGGGAGAGCACCCAAACGTGTAAGCAAAAAATCGCAGGTGTGGCCTTAGAGAGTGCCCTCAAGGATGATACAGGGTCCACTCAAGACCAGCTCCGCCAGTGTTTTCAATACTCATTAAAATGTGACACAAATTTCACAGACTTCAATTAAATTATTATATTCATTGAATTAATTTCCAAACTAAGCTTCCTTTTTTTATTTCCTACGTGCAACGTTTTTAGAATATTTATTGTATATAGTCTGCGTTTGTACTCTCATAATGTTAATTTTAGTGTCGCCAATTATAAGCGGAGATAAAATCGGTGCATATTTGTGATCGGCTCTTTTCTTTTGAATTTTTATTTCTTTGATCTCCTTTTCTAGTGGCACGATTACGATGCTTAAATTCCCCAAAGGAGCGGTGTGGAGAACAGTAGTGCGCTTTTGAAATCTGATGTTACTATCAATTCTTTCATGAAATTATCTTCATAAGACTCATGATTTACAGAGGAAGTTCTTCAGTGAATTCACAAACATGTTTATGATTGTTATCTTGGATATCAAAAAATAAAGTCCATCGGGCTTAGAGGGAAGGGATTTTAAATTTTTTGAAGAAAAATTTAGTATATCTTCAGTTGAGACTTGAGGAAAAAAATAATTTCCGAAGTTTTATTTTTGTAGAGAGAAGTGGTGGAGGGAGACGATATATATATATATATTTATATTTTATTATATATATATTATATATATATATATATATATATA
>BMAO01033122.1:0-43530 GCA_019973975.1 Trichonephila clavata
CACTCACTGTCTTGCAAATATCGAATTCCGACACGTACTGGTAGGCTTTTATCATGCTTATACGAGACATAACAGGATCTTCTCACAAACAACTACTATTCAAATACAGTGTCTGAATGTGACAATCGCTGTGAAGCTTTTCTTTTTTCAGAGCTTGAAATGGCATTTCTTCCTCCTGTTTTGTCCGACTGCGTTTAAGAACTAATCATTTGTATTTCCAACCGTGTTCTTCTTTTCTTCTAAATTTGATTGTGGCATCTCTTTTTCATGGTGTTGCTTTTTTAATGGTTAGAAATATGCATATAGAATATAAAGGCTTGTATTAATTTCGGGCTTTAAGAAACCACTATTTTATGAGCTTAAAAGTAATTCATAGTTGAAAGAATATTTTTTTCTAAATCCTAATACGCTCGGCGTAATGCTTACTGGTAATTTTTCCCTAAAACTGCATTCATCATTTAGTTTTAATTATATTTCTTGGGTTAGTGAACATTACGTTAAGAAATTAAAAACTTGAAATTTTAAATATATTTTTTATACCTTTGAAAGAAATAGAAACAGAGATGTGTGTGTGTGTGTGTGATTTTATACTTGAAAGATGGGAATTAAAAATTTTCTTAGATAATTTAAAATAAAATTTATCTACTTTGAACATTTCAAGGCAAGATAATGGAGATAATGTTTAATAGTTATAAATCAAATATATTACTCGAAGAGGAGAATACATCTATTTTTTTAAAAATGGAATTATGGTTATAACTGATACAGCGTTTTTGATTAAGCTTTGGGATTCAGTTTTTATTTATCACTTGCTTATATTTGTTTATGATATAAAATATTATTTACTTCATTTTAAACCATTTCATTTGATTTACATATAATGAAGCTTGTGAATGAAATAAAAGAAGTATAGATTTTGTTTCGAATAATTGAAGTTATAATTTTATTTTAAGGTTTCTACTTCTTCTACAATTCATTTATATATCGCCTTTTACAATACAATGCAAATATAATGTATTTGGTTTCGGAATTTTTATGAAAGTTTTAACGCATTCGAATAAAGGATTTTTTCCTCACAGCTACGCTGCTGGATGAAAAAGTTATGGATTTCAAATTCCTCTATAGATGACCACATACACAAATACAAAAAAGACTCTTGAATTTAAAGCTCATCAATTTTAATTTAGCGAAGAAATATTTAAACAAGTGCCAGTAACGAACAATAGCGGTTCAACATTCCACATATGTTCTACTACACAAAGAACTCTAAACACACATGTTGCCATTGCGTAAAAAATAAATGCAGTCGATGGCGGTGGTAAAATGCATGGCAATAAAGTAATTTGTGTACACTAAATTTTTTACAATTTAACTTTAAATTGTAAAAAAGAAATGAATATAAATGAAATACAGTGCATAAATGAACATGATATAAAAACAATTAATGATAAAAATGCGGTTTTGTTAATAATAAAAGTTCAATTTAAATAATAATGAAAATGCAATTTAAACAATAAAGAAAATTCTATTTGAATAATAAAAAACTACAATTCCATCCAAACAATAGATGTAATATTGTATTTTAAGGACATTGAATTGGAATTTTTCTATGGATGTGGTACTATATACTTATGTACAATTAAACAAAAATAAACCTTACGCATTTCTTTTTCATTAAAACATGCTATCATAACTATAGTATTACATTTGAGCGCTTAAAATGCATTATTAAAAGCAGCATTGCCCTGTTCAGGCTTTTTAATTAAAAAAAAAGGTTTTAATGTACAAGTTCAATTCACTTTTATGTTAGCTCTAAGGTAACTCAAAATAAGAATTCTTAAAAAAAATTGAAACTCGATATTTACATTTTTGCTCGGAGCTTTATTAAAATTAACTTTACTCAGTTTCTGAAAAGTATAATATGGTAGTGCCAGTAAAAATAATTTAAATCAAAAAACAAAAGAAAATAAATCGATGTTTATCTTTTGCAAATTTTCTGAAAATATTCTGTTGTATATATAAAGTTAAAAACTCATTAACACTGTAACCTTCTCTTTTTAAAAAAAGTCTTTGTTTGTTTTAATAATATTTTCTTAGTATTATAAATATTTTGGAATCATAGTGCTACAGTACTCGATAATTTAAAACAAAGCCTCTTTTTAAAAATGGGTTAAAAACCGATTTGTGTATTTAAGGAGAACGAAACTACGTTGATAAAAAAGAACCCATTAAAGATTTTTCTAACATTTTACAAAATCCCTTGTACAAGTCATTAGGGAAATCGAAAAATAGTTTCTCTTAAAGTAAATTATTTTATGGCTTTATATTATCTTGGAAAATATAATTAATTAGTTGCAATTATGTTCTTATTTAAAATAATAACTTTTATTTGAATTATTGTGTTTTATAAAGATAAAATAATGTTGGTAACAATATCATCATATTTCTCAGTTCTTTTACAGATGGGAAAGAGTTAAAATTCGATAATTTATTTTTAAATAATAGTTAAAATTGATTCCATCTCATTTTTTTAAAAAAAATAAACGTGTGGTGACGTTTGGTTACCGCTTACATCCGAACCATCTTGTCTACCTGTAAACCCGGCTAGATGTATAGGAGGAACTGAATAATCCCCAGCCATTATTCCAATCTAATTTGATTTATTAATTCTTATTAAAAATTACTATACAGACACAATACAATTCTAATTAAGATATATAAAGTATGGTAGAGTGATGAGGTGAGATTCTATAACCCGGGGATACTACTACAGACCCTCAGCTGAATCTAAGATAGCTTAAATACGCTCAATTACAACTACTTCGCACACTAATAACTAGCTTCTACTTAATCAAGTGCACAGTACCTGAACCTTTAAAGCATCGGATTCTACACTGGAAACTTTCAGGCACTCTCTTCGGCTTGATCAAATGACGATGGCTCCACGCTCTGTTAACTTTACTTAAATCCACTGATTTTCAATCTTCAACTAACAACTAATTCTTAGACTTCCATTAACTTCTATTTACACACATCTAACGTATCAACTGTAGCGTGACAACAGCAACGTGTCAACAAATCACTTCCTTTGTTACTTTCTTATTGCCAACCTACGGAAACCGAATTTATATAATGTACCTCATTTACATAAATCACGTTCGCTTTCTCGATGAAAGTTGGTTGAATTAAATATTTTGCTTAAAGATATGAGGAGATATTAGTGGGACCACGTATAGATCCGTCACAAAAGTTATTTTTATAAGTATAAAGAGGTAATACTACATAGGTAATTTTTTTTAAATAAAGGTAATATTTTTTTTTATTTGTATACGAATAATTCTTAAAAAACTTTTCAGATAATTTAGCATAAATTTTTTAAATTTACTATATGAAAAGTAATTGCAATTCTAAACGCAAAATTTCTACAATTCCATAATTACACGCACTTTTCTTTTTTGTCTTGTATAAAGTTCATCCGAGTAAAGTTAGTTATAAAAATGTTTCTTTTGAAAATCATTTGAAGAAAGCATTGCGAAATAAGAAGAGTATTGAATGGTTGGCTTCAGATCGAGTTAAATCAAACGCTAACAAATAAAGATAGGCTGAACGTTTGAATGAAGTTTAAAAGAAAAAGAAAAAAGAGATCCAAGTGAAGTCTGTTAATTACCGTTTTGTTCATGATTCTATGAACCAAATGAAATATTCCAAAGCAGTGGCTCTTAAATTGTGACCCACAGACCCCTGGGGTTTCCATCACCTCTGTAGTAGGGTTTCTGATTTCCCGGGGCTTTCCAATCCCGGGAATGTTTGGGAAATCCCGGAAATGTAATTGCCATTCCCAAAATTCCCGGAAATACATCAAAATTTAAAAAAAAATTAAAAACAAGTTATTTTTAAATAAAATCAGTACTCATTATATAAAATAAGGATGCATATAAATTACAAATTAATTCTTATTCATATAATGAGCTAAAAAGTACAAAAAATATATAATAAATTGACTATTCATTTTTGAAATAGGATTTCAGAAAGCATAAGCAATTAATACTTTTATGACTCTGGCATGGAAAAAATGTTACAGTTAAAGATTTTGTAAATTAAAAATCTGGGGGGAAAATTTCACATTTGAAAAATAATTACTAAAATTAATGTTCCTTTATTGACTCAAATGTGTTCGAAAATTAACCAGTCAAAGCTGAATCAATTATTTCTCTAATGTTGCTACTAAGAGATAAATATTAATATATACTTGAAAACTCATTTGCTGCTGAAGCGCCGATTATATACTCTAAAAATATTAATTATTGTATTTAAGATATTTTATTTGTTTAACCAATTTCTTGTTTATGGAATTGCTATATTATTGTTACATGGATATAAATAAATATTAATATAAAAATCTCGCACGAAAGTTAAGTTTAGAAAAATAATAAATAAGAAAATTTGCGCAATTTCTTATAAAAATATACTCCTGCAAACAGTTTGTGGGTTCATTCCCTTCTTGAAATTGCTGATTCAATCAAATAGCTCATAATAAAAAAAGTATCCGAAAATTTAAAAAAAAATTAAATAAATAATAGTTTTATGTATTAGTACTTACATAATCCACATAAATCTAGATCTTGGAGTTTCGATCACATAATGCTGGTTGGCAACGAAATGCGATTGCTTTGAAAACCCAATATTTCTTGTTAACCAAGCTCGATACACCCACGGCTAGCTTGGAAAAATTCTCACCCCCCTCCCAAAGTTCTCATATTACACTCTTACCCCGCAGTTGGGTAACACATTCCACATTCCTTCGTCCGGAAGTTCGGGGTGAACGATCGCAAATTACCACAGTAGGTTCAGTTAACGATGTCCGAGATTGAAATGTAAGGTCAAGTCAAAAATAGCTACCTCATAGATAATTCAAGCCCCTTGTGATTCCGGGAAATTCCGGGAAAGAAGTCTAATTCCCGGGAAAAGAAAAAGTACAAAAATCTTATGATTTCCCCGGGAATGAAACCCTACTCTGTAGGGGTCTGCAGAGCCTCTCATTTAATGATGAAGTTCCATCTTTTACAAACTCTAAAAGATCTCTTTGAAAAATTAAAAGATATGCTGTACTAGACTAGATCACTAAATTGTCTAAATTTTCTACTGTAACATGTATATTTTTTTATCAAGATTATTAAGTCGGAAGAAATGCTCAAAATCTTGGGGATCTGCGATGTCACGCTGATACATAAAGGGGGTCGCGGTGATCGAAAGTTTAAGAACCGCTGTTCTGAAGATAAGAGTGAAAAATATTACAGCTCTATTTTATTTGACAACTCTTGAAAATTAAGTAAAACTTTGTCAAGAAGTATTGAGTGCAAGAGTATTATTTTTATACTGAATGATATTATGTTGCAAATATATTTATTCTGATTCTGAAAGAGTACACACGCTTAAGTATTAATATATTGAAAACCCGAACAAAAACATTTTATTTTAATCTGTGAAATTCTGCATTTAAAATCTTAACAAAACCATCTTTTAGGTAAGAACATTTTCTTGAAGCTTTACGTTTTTTTTGGCTCTGATATTAAAATAATTAAACATCTTTCTTTCTCAGATTTTGGTAAAGTAAACATTGGAGAACTCAACAAAGCAACTGATGACGAAATGAGAAATTTTGGTGTTAACATTTCCGCTTTGCATGTGTCAATGGTATTTAATTATACTCTCCAAAAATCATTCCGCTCATTTGCTGAAAGGAAATAAAAATCACCTTTAAAGAAACCCTGTTTTTTTAGCACATTTAAAAGAATGTTAGGATAAGAAAGCATTTTAAAAATTAGCACCTAGTAGTAAGTACGGTGATTAAAAAAATCGACCATATCCCGGTCGAATGAAACGGTATTAATTCCTTCTCATGGAAAATTTCTATTCCATTTTTTTATGCTTTTAAAAGTTCTTTTTTTTGGAGTAGTTTCATGGTGGAAAGAACTTCTGATCTCTCTGCTTTTATAATTGCCTCGAAAAACAGAATTAATTATGCCAATATCTCTCCCTGCTATCTTTTTTTTCCTCAAAATTAATTTTTTATACGTTATTAGTAGTTGCTTTTCTCACAACAGAAATAATTTTTTTCTCCGCGCGCGTATCCAACTTTTCTTTTTTTTAAAAAAATGAAAATAAATAGATCGTTAATTCTAAAACGACATACTCATATACTTTCCTTTTATTAATTTTTCGGACAAAAAGGAAGATTTATTATTATTACAATATGGCATTTCAAAAACTTGCCATCCTTTGCATTCCCCCCCCCCAGAAGTTATTATTATATTTTAATTTATAATTGTAAATAGATTATTCATTGTACCCTTCTTTCTTTACATAAAATAATAAAAAAATATACTCAAGTGTTGGAAGCTTGTCATTTTCAATTACTATAAGTAATGTTTACCTTAATATAAAATTTTGTAATGAAACTCATTATTTGATAAAAGGCTCTTATTTTTAACCATTTATATACATTTTGCCAAAAAAACAAACTAATAGTTTTAGAAATTACATAATCTTTGATTTTAATAGTATCATTACCGATTACATTATTACAAATTTGCGTGAGAGAAAAAAGTCGATGACTCCAATTACTTGGATAATATTAGATTTATTAAGAAGTCTCAGGGGTGTTAACTTCATCTCGGGGGCCGAACATATAAACAACTTTCAAATAGATATAATTCCTTTGAATTAAAACTAAATAATTCTAATATTCTACACATTATTTAGAAAGGAATGAGGCTTCAAAAATGTGTAAAATGTTTAAAATATAATTATAATTTAAAAAGTTATAAGTATATGAAAATAGGAAACATTTCTGTAAGAAATATTAATTAAGTTTTGTGTTGCGCATCATATTTTCTAAAATAGTAGGTCTAATTATTAGCAATAAGTTTATTCATAAAGCTAAATGTATCCTTATTACACTGTGACTTTTTTCACGTAAATAGAATAATAAATTATATTTTTAAAAAATAAAAAAATACATCAAATTTTTTTAAAATTTCTATATTTTTTTAAATATTTTGGAATACAAAATATATACAATACTAAAATCAGGTAGGGTTTAAAGAGTATGGTACATTTTATAATTTTACAAAGTTTTATGCATCAAAAGATACTATTTTAGAAAATAGCATGCGCAACGTAAATTTTACTTAAGGCATCTCAGGGGTGTTAACCTTTTGATTTTTTGAATTTACGAAAAAAATATTTGTTATTATACATTATCTTCTGAACATTTTGATACTAACCACGGGACAATAATCCAAAAACTTCGAAAGTTATTCAAAAATTCAAAACAGTAATTTAGTCATAACAGCTTTTAAATGGACACATGTCACGCCCACTTATTCTTGATTTCTGCATACCCTTCATTTTTCTGTTTTTAATAAGTCTCATGAAATATTATAAATGCTTGAGAGAATCAGAAAGAAGCTTGCAACTCACCACATTCTTTCTGTTGTGTTCATTTTAGCACACATTTTTTGAAATCACTTAGCTAAATCGAAGAAATTTGTTGTTTTATACTTATAGTATTTGATTAATGAATACTCAGAAAAGACCATCGGGCAAACGCCCTAAGAAAAGATGATTTAGAGGTAATAAATATACTTCCTTACATCATTCACAAGTAGCAGAAATAGAAGTTACGAGTAAGTGTGCAGAAATGAAAAATACAAGTAAATGTGCAGAAATGAAAGATGCTTCCAGTAAAAAACTCTCAGGAATTCAGACTTTATTAAAGTCAAATCTTGTTAAGGTAAGTGAAAACTTCAAAGGATATCGTATTTTTGATTTTATTTCAACATTTAGCTCTATTTTTTCAGTGTCATGTTGTTTAAAATGTCATAAGCCATTAACAATTAATGAAAAATCAACTCGTGGTTTATGTTTGAATTTTGAAATAAATTTTAAAAACTGTGGAAGTGCTTGTACGTTTTCAAGCTGTGAAAACACTGGGGATAAAAATAATGTTTCAGAAATTAACCAAAGATCTGTTTTAGCAATGCGATGCATAGATCAAGCTTTAGAGTCATTAAAAACCTTTTGTGCTGTGATGAGTCTTCCTAATCCTGTCGAACAAAAGTCATATGATGTTATTAATACTAAACTTTCGCTTAATACGAAGGAAGTGGCCGAAGAAAGCATGAAAAGGGCAGTTGTCGAAGAAATTTCTTCGTCACCTGATAACCTTTAACGGTAAGTGGTGATGGAACATGGAAGACGAGAGGACATTCATCGTTAATTGGAGTATGTACTGTAATAGGGGCCGAAAGAGGTAAGGTTTTGGATCGTCAAGTGTTGTCTTAATTTTGCAAAGGATGTGACAGTTATAAGGGGGTACAGTTTAATATGAAGTACAAAAAATAGCAAAGAGCGCATAAGATTTCATGTAGATAAAATAATTCTGGCTCTGCTGGTAAGAGGGAGGTTGATGGGATGTTGAGGCTTTTTAATCAATAAGAAAAGCTTCACAAAACCTGTAACATTCCAACTATATAGAAGATGACGGCACAAAAACATTCAATGCTCTTTCTGAAAACAAGCCATACGGTGATGACCATCTTATTCAGAAAATAGAATGTGTAGGCCATGTGCAAAAGAGAATGGGTACAAGACTTAGGAAGCTTAAATTAGTATATGGTAAAAAGAAATTATCTGATGGTAAATCTATAGGCGGTAAAGGTAGGTTAACTGATAGTTTAATTGATAAGCTTGCGCATTACTATGGTAATGCTATTCGATGCAATTCTACTAGCGTAAAGGAAATGCGGAAAGCCATGTGGGCTATTTGGGGTCATTCTTGCAGCACCGATGATGATTCGATGCACTGGTTTTGTCCTACAAATCCAAATACATGGTGTAAGTATAAAGCTGCAACTAATAATAATAATTAAAAAACTTACAAACACAAAACTTTCATTGCTAAATCAGTTCGAGATGTAATTAAACCTGTATTTGCAGATTTATCTCATCCAGCACTCCTGAAGAAATGTTTAGGTGGTAAGACGCAGAATCCAAATGAAAATTTAAATTCATTAATTTGGAAGTTTTGTTCTAAGAGGAATGGTTCTGGTCTTCAGATTGCAGAGATTGTTGCAAATCTGGCCACCAGCATTTTTAACGATAGAAATCAAATACTCATTACTGTTCTAGAGAAATTTGGCTTAAAAATGAATAAAAATGTTTGCATATCACTGGTTGAAAGTGACAATCGTCGAATCTTCATGCAAGAAAAAGGAGCTTGGCGTCATCTTTTGAATCCCGCAGAGGAAAAGTATTTAAAAGACTAAAGAAATTGAGGTGTTTGAGCTACAGGAAGAGTTAACATATGACCCTGGAGCATTTTAGCGCACAAGTTTCAAAATTTATTTTCTCAAATTAAGAGTTTAAAACTGTAAAGCCTTTTTTCTCAGTTTGTGTTTTTTTCATTTACGCGCATTTTGCTTTAAAAACTATTATACTTTGATGTATAAAACTTTGTAGAAATATGAAATATATCATGTTCTTTAAACCCTAGTAATTTTAGTATTATATGTACATATATTTTTTTGAAAAACACCAAAAAAGTTGAATTTTAAAAATTTTTTTTTTAAAAAAAGTACTTTTTTATTTTTAAAAAAATATTATTTTGTATTATACAAGTATTTATATAAAAATACTACAGTGTAATAAGTATATATTTACCTTTATAAATCAACTTATTGCTAGTAATTAGATGAATTATTGTGGAAAATATCATGAGCGTCGTAAAACTTATTGTATATTTCTTACAATTTTTTTTTCTTTTTTTCATGTGCTTATTATTTTTAAATTTATGATTATATTTTAAACACATTTTATACCTTTTTGAAACCTCATTCCTTTACAAAAAAGGTGTAAAAGAATCAAATTATTTAATTTTAACCTCAAAGAATTATACCTATTCGAAAATTGTTTATGTTTTATGCTCTCGAAACATATTTAAAACCCCTTGGACTCGCTGTTAAAAAGGACTCACACATGCTACGTCTGTGGAGGCTGAAGGTCTTTACGTTGGTTAAGAGCGGAAATTGGAAGTGGAGTTAAAGGCAGATTTCCAGTTCGCGGGTGTCATCCACCTTCACTTTACTTGTTCTGAATCATCCATTTCGTTGCCAGAAGCCCTCATGTATGACCGTAGTGCGATATCAATAAACTACCAATCCATAACATTTTTCTTAATCTTTAAAATTTTTAAATTGCATAAAGAATATGGATTACAATAAAGGAAATGCAATTGAAAGAAATTCCAATCCATATAGTAAGCCTTCTCACAATTTTAAGGCGATATGGTACCCTAAAAATCATTAAAGTGCCGACAAAGTTTTTATTGGCTTATTTGATACCCCAAATCGTTATAAATATGCCTGCAAAATTTCAAAGCTGTACCTGCATTTTTCATTAAGTAATGGAACAATGTTTGATACAAAACAGCAACTACCATGCCTACATTTCAGATTATCTGCGAGAAAAGAGCCTGATAAAAAATGAATTAATTATTTTTCTAATGCGCATCAATGAGATTGACATTATATATGAAGTAATAAATCATTTTAAGAAAGAATTGTGTAATTCATGCAAAAATTCTAGTTTGTGAATTATTTACTGGAAGATCAAATGGATTTGGTCAAGATTTAAAAGTTGTGCGTGATTTTTATGATATTATTATGAATGAAATTAAAACTTCAAAACGGATTCTCCCAAAACACAATTACTAAATCCCCTTTTGATAACGCAGATAATTAAAAACCTAATTCGCAGAATAGAAAAACTCTCCCATTTTTATACATTTGTTTTTGGTGATATATACATATCCCATGTGTGCGAGACTCAAAACTTTTATTATTAAAATATTTTAAGACATTTATTTAAACAAATGCACTTATACAGTACTTAGATTTTGGTGTATTTTACCTATAAATTGTTATTTGATTTTGCTTTTATTAGTGTACAATATTTAACATGCGAAGGCTTTTAAAATCAAGGAAATAAAAAATAAAGGCATAAACATCTTTTGTACATGTTGTGCATTAGCTATGAGCATGGAATTAGCTCTGCAGTGTGTTATTATTTTTTTTATAATTATCAAGATAAAGTTTTATGAAATATTGATCTTTCATTCGTTTTTTTCTATCTATTCATTATGGCAGTACACTGTTTAATTTTTCTACATTTGTGCAATTTTTTATGGTAAGCAGTTTTAAATAAGCTAATTAACATTTTATAAAAGTTTCAGACTATTCGATGAATATTATATCATGCTATTCATGGAATGAAAACTTCAAATTCATATTTCTCCATGTTGAATTTTTGTACACATACTGTTATTCAAAACCCTAAGGCTTTTTTGATAATTGAAGTATGGGTTTGAAATTTTTTATACGTGTTCTAAAATGTATGTTTTGTAAAACTGTGCATGGAATTAGCTGTAACCTGTTAAGTACGTTTTCTAAAAAATTTCAAAATCAAAATTAATGTTTTTTGAGGAATTTTTGGAAGTTTAACTATAAAAAAATTAATAACAAATTAAAGAGCAACAGCAGAAAAACACCCATGCACAGTTTTCTGTAGTATATTTATAAGGTACATGGAAAAAATTTTTGAAAGAAAAGAGACATATTTAAAAAAGCCTTAGAGATTTAAAAAATGCTTAAAAAAGCTAAAAAAATTTAAATTTTACAAACATTTTGCAACAAATTAAAAATGGTTTGTATGGAATTGTTATTAAATATTAACCTTTATGAAATACAATTAAAACCAAATATCAAATATTAAAAATAAAAAAAATTGCGAAGATGGTACCATATTGCCTTAAAAGTTGAGAAATCTTACGAGCGGCGCACAAACTTGAATTTACTATAAAAGGAATGCAGAGACAAGGATATTCGTAATCCACACATTAAATCAAGAATCTTCATCACCATTTTCAAAATGGCTATTCAAGGGAGAATGTGTCTGAGTAAGAGATAAATATTTTTAAGATTCAATTTTCAGAGCAAGGTACTGCAAACAGACGCTTGTTAAACGGGTTCAAAATGGAGTAAATTCTTTGAAAACTTTTCCTAATAGCACTTCTCACTAAATGAGGCTCCGGATATTAGAGGCTACCCTTAATCTTTTATTCACAACTCACCTTCACCTTTGATTTTCTGTTAAGATCTTCGCAGCCATTTTTTGGCGTTAGAACGCTTACGTATTTTTAAAAAGAAAATGCACTTAATGCGCTTTACATATAGAGTGTTTAAGGCATTGTATTATTTTTATTTCAGAATTCTTTTAATAGAATTTAAAATTGAATAAAACTTTCATTTTATTGCAAAACGTTGTTATAATTGCAAATTTAATATCTTTACAATTCAAAGAGAAATTACGGGAAGTATTCTATTTTTATCAAATAATTTCAAGGGTTATAACTATGAGTATTTATATACGCTTCTAATATTTAATAATATTCGAAAATTGTTTTAATCGACAAACCTTGAAAAGATGTATGAGGTCTAGACCCTAAAATCTCAACAATTAATTTTCTTTTTTGAACATAATTTTAAATGCAAATACGCAGGGTGTTTTAAAAAAGATTGGAAAAACTTTAATAAGTAATACTACACATCCAAACAAATTTCATCGCGAAAAAATGCATGCTTGAAATTTAAATTCAAAGGTTCTCAGAAGATGATATTACACGACGAAAAAACCACATAAAACAATTAAGTCAGTGCTTCTCAAACTTGTAAGTATTTGTCACAAATTGGTCAAAGTATTTGTGACCAATTTTTCAGTCATTATTTTCTCCGTCCAAATCCGTCCCTCCCCTTCCAAATGATTACAATGTATTAAATTCAATACTAATGCACTTTGACGTCAAACTACAATACGAATTTAATTATAAACCGTAATCAAATTATCAAGATAAGTATTAAATTTTTTACATAATTTTAGCTAGGACAAGTCCACGGGGTCATAAGAATTGTTTAACTTGTTCTTAACTTGGTATTGTTAAATTATCAAATTCATTGTGCATTGCTAATATATTTATAATACATTATACCAGTGTAATTGCGTATTTTAATTTTTATGATGCCAAACTGTATTTTGATTTGCTTCTTTTCAGTAGATGAATAATATTTTTAAATAATAATTTATTTTTGACTTTTCGAAATGCTCGTATCCCTTCGTTAGATTATCATGCCCCTAGTGGGGAGCACGCCCCACAGTTTTAGAAACGCTGGATTAAGTAAAAAAAATCGCCTTAGACCTGAGACTCAAAAAGAGTTCAAAACAGTGACAGGCAGTGGCTATGTAGGCGACACAATGTTGAAGAAAGGAATGCCAAATCTTGGGTAAAACACCAGATATGTTGCGTGTTTCCTTTGCTGTAAGTGTGGGGACAAGTTTTTCTACAGATTCACTGGGGATATCATACTAAACAACCTTCAGCTGTCCCCACAAAAAGGAATCAAGATACGGAAGATCGGGTGAATGCAAAGTTCAAATTACAAGAACACTTAGCTCAAGCCATTGGTTAGCAAATTTTATATTCAGAAAGTTTCGTACGCTTCGCACATAAGTTGGTTCGCCATCTCATTTGAATCGCATAACCAGCCGGATGTGTGATGGAATCCCATGCATAATGTCTGGTTAACCCTATTGCAGAAACCCTTTTTCACATTAAGGTGTTGTGCCAGAAGATAAGGTTCGAGTAGTGGTGTCCAGTGACTAATTCCAAGCTACTGAGAGAAAAAAAATTGCTGATGAACATGTGAATAAGCGGCATCTGGATTTAAATGGCTTATTATATGGATTTACAAGATGACCAAATTCAAAACCATCTTTGTGTTCTAATTCTAACCTCGCGTTCTCTGATGAAATTAGCTTGTTTGGATGTATACTGTAACCTCTTAAGGTTTTGCCCATCTTTTGTAAAACATCCTGTATATTTCTCAAGATCATCGGGTAAAAAGCAGGATTATCTCCTACGGAGAATTCTTCATTTGCCATGGACTGAAATTCAAATATTTATTATTTTCCGTTACAAATTAAAGATTAAATGTATCACGTACATTTCCAACTTATATTTTTTGAATACTGATTAACGTAGCACTTCGAAACAGCACGCAGATTTTGGTGATAGTTCTCGTAACTTAACCTCACACCCCAGCCACTTAACTCCTTAAATTTCCTTTGCACCCGAATAATGTATGTTGTTGTCCATTCGGTATAGTGGTTAGTGACTCTGACTGCTGTGTCGTAGGGCCTGGGTTCGAATCTGGGAAAAGGTATGGATGCTTGTAAGGGTATAGTGCCTTTGCAGCATTGAGGCTCTAATAGCCATCGAGTCGCAAGTTCTGTCTTGAAGTTGGTGGGAAGCCCCTGACCACCCCTAGGGTGTTCTCTCCTAAAATTGGGATAGAACCGAGCCAAAACGTACTGTCAACGGTATGGTGTTAAAAGCTACGGCTAACGACAGGCGTACATTTAGGCCTTTGCCGTGATGAATTCGTGGGCCTCGATTTGGCATGTGCAGACATATAGCATTTATAACAATAACATTAGTTTTGTCTTAATTAGGATCAAATAATCCTTCACAAGCAATTCTTCTTCAATATTAGAAATAAAAAAAAATCTGGGTTTGTTTTTATATTAATTATTCTTTACGAAAACACTTAAAAAGAGATGCATTTTTAAAGCATTACTTAACAAGGACACTTTTTCCACATTACAATATTGCATTTAAAGTACATTAAAACTTTAAAAATAATTATTGGGGAAGAAATAAAAGTAAAATACCCCGCTTTACCCGAGGATGAAAAGTTTTCAAAGTTTGCTATGACTAAATAAAGTGAAATTGTTTTTCTTTATTTTAATATCATATGGAGTGTAAGTGACACGTTGCTAATATTTTTAAAGTATATTTACAACTGTTAAATGCACAGTTCAACATTTAAACGCAAAAATGTCACATGAAACACAACACCATTCACAGAACTAAACTATATTCCTTTCTATAGACATGTACACAGCTATAGGCAACCCCTAATCATGTGGAGCAAAGGTTCCCAGATTTTCTTTCTAACCTTATCCTTCTCTTCTATTTGAGGTAGACAACTGATTACCTAACATTGAATTTTTGCAAATTGATCAACCTAAATGTCTTTTTGACAGCTGGTACTAATACATACTTTAAAAGAATTAAATTTTTAATTATAGTAAATTCTAATGTTTAAATAATAAGAATCACATGTTAATTAATAACATTGAAAATTAATTAATACATAAAATAACTGTTACATAGTGTAACTGAACACGAAACAAATGCTTTCAATGGGAGGATTGAGTCTGGTACTTCAGTAACAAAGTTTTAACATTTTGTATCGATCTTGTCAGGTTTAACCCTAAATCTCATGTGTTAAATAAGTAAAATTTGCTTCGCACTTGATTAAATTATCATTTAAAAGAAAATTCACTATATCTGGTTTAATGGGAATCAATATCGTAGACCCATATTTATACCTCATGGACCCCAAATTATTTCATCGCCGACGTGGACCCTATGCAGGTCATTATAGATCACTTTGAGAATCACTGATGTTGAATGAAAAATTGTGCAAATAAAGTGCCGTGGTGGTTTCCATTATTCCATACAATGACATCTGATGGATTAAGCACTTGAATTTTAGAAAAAAAAACTCGTGTCTTTCTCAGATCACATAAGGCTTAAGCGAAGCAAGTACTAAAATTATTTCGAGATCATTCATAGAATAAAAATCAGTGATTTAATAGTAATAATATTTACATTGTTAGATCATAAGGAATTATCTAAAAGTAAAATTATATTAATTGATAACATAATGTTTAGAGATCACTCGATAGTAAAAATATTTGTTAAACAATAGTTTTTAAAAAAAAATTCTTCAAGAGTTCTGTAGGAGTGCGGAAGCTTCGTGGTTATGATCTCGAGTTCGTTACCGGAGTGTCATGAGTTCAAGCCCTAGCGCCACTGAAGAGTCACTGTGTAAAGAAGTTGATGCACGCTAAATCTGTTGTAGTACTCCGGTTGGCTTGGTGTAGAAGTTATGAGAAGGAGTACCAGCTCAGACAACGCCCTCACCACTTGATCGAGGTAAAAATTACGAGGTATGTCACCCATAGCCTCAGTGTTGCTTGTGCGATGTTAATATAAAAAATCCCACTTATTAAAAATTTCCGTATTAATGACACTATTGCATATATTTAGATAGAAACTAATCCATCCAGCAAATCAATGGAGGATTTATTCTATGCTAGTGTTCTATTCTATTTTAGCAGAATAGAAGGTTTATTCCAATGAATAAAAAAGTGCTTAAAAGGTACTTCGAAGAAACGGCATGGTTTTGAAATTAGATAATTGAACATATTTATATTTGAACCTACATATTTAAAAATATTTGCTCTATTTAAACCTGCATATTTTTAAAGTTCAATAATTGAATAAATTTTACAGTAAATGATTTTTTGTTAATTATTTTGAAATATTTTATGCTTATTTAACTGCAAAATTTATTTAAAATGACCCAGTAAAAAAATCCATACTTGATTTGTACACAATTAAAACACGAAAGCAAAACTTAACATGTATATTGTTTTTTTTATATAAATATCAGAGTATATCAACAACGTTTAAATGTTAATAACCCCTAGAAAATAGCTGTCTTTTTATAACTGATAGTATAAACGATTGAATTTTTACATTTATAAAAGTCTTCGATAAAAAAAATCATGGTTATTTCGCAAATTTTTGTTTAAATTTTTATTTGCTTTATAATTTCGCAATTTTAAATTTTTTAAAACGATATCGAAACCTATGAATAAAACTATTAAATTGTATGTATTTATTATTATACTGTGTATAACCCTCTATGTTTATTAAAAACAAGGAACATTTTATAGGTAGTTGTATTTCCTAAGAAGAATAATGCATCTGCCATATCTAATCTTCTTTTATTCAAAGCTATTTACGTTTTATTCCTAAGTAATTACATAAAAATATCTGAGATATATTAAAAATTATTAAATTCATTACTTTTAATATATTAAATCGTAACTTAAATACTATAACCCTGTAAACAATGAAAAAAGTTAATTGTTACAAAGCATTGTAAAAACAACTTAGAATTTAAAAAGCATTGTTGCGAAATAAGAAACTGTGTGTTGTAGCTCAATAATGATTTGAACAAATTATTTTTGTGTATTTATTGTTTTGCGAGTATTGAGTGAAGTAGATATTTGTGCTTGTGAAAATATTGCTTTTTGAAATCATTTTCAGCTAAAAACAAGGTCACAAAAATGTTGAAAGTGATTCTTATGTCAACGTTTGTTTTGCTACATTCACTGTGGTGCCTTTTGGAAATATTTGGTCACTTCAATTTTCAATATTGCTTTCATTTGATTCCTTATTATATTTTTATCGAACTTCTCAATCTGAGAACTCACGTAACTTTAAGAAAGAAATTCAAAACGCTCATCAGGAAATGGATATCTCTCTTGTGATTGCATAACTAGAAGAAACAATTGAAAATTGTAATGAAATTGCTAATAGCATTTTGGCCAACAATTATGAAACTGTCGAATTTGAAACAACCCCAGAAGGTCATATTGTTTCAGATAATTCGATTCTAGATTATCAGCAGAATACAAATGCAATATTTAGCGGGAACTGGAAGAAAAACGCCATTTGAAAACATATCTCCCTTCACTCTACGAAGCACTATTTCTGAACCATTGGAACCAAACTCTGAAAAATCCTCTGGTTCAAGGCTCAAAATATGTGTTTTATGACAATAACGGGAAAAAATTAATAATTGATAATGCTGATTTTGAAGAGGAGGAAAATGAACTAATCGATATTTTTAATTCACAAGTTCAACATCCTCTCACAATAATCCAAATTTTGAATCTTTCGAAAATAGGTCCTACAACGAAGCTTATCATTTCTATCCGATACCAATAAATGAATCATCCAAAGAAAATGAAGATATGAAAAAAAAAAAAAAAAAAAAAAACGATTATCATACAGATGAAATTGAGAACAATTTTGAAAATTACAATTTTGAATCAATCACTGAAGGTCGAATTAAGTCGGGAGCTCCCTGGCAAGCTCCCAGGTAAACATTAGTTGGTTCCTGACAATAACTCCTTGATCAAGAAAGAAATGAGTTCTTTCAACATGATGATCCAGAAAATAAAAACTTATTCGACACCTCCTGAAAAGAGTTCATGCATGTGCAGAATCCGATGAAAATAACACCGGACAAAGGTGCGAGGCCTCTAGGAAGACATTAGGTCCAGTGCAGAATTATTGCTTTTGTGACAGTGAGAGAAAAATGCCGGAAAAATGTTAACGGCGAGAACACCGTAAAAACTCCTAAAATATATAGTGAAGGACGAAAATCTGCTGAAACTGCTCCTCATTATTTTGAACGACAAGGTGCGCCTATAATAGATTTACCTGTTCCTTCGTCGCCTTCTAGATAAAAAAGCAAAACGCAAGGTGCAGTTTGGATGACATCAGGACACAAAGCATTTCTTTATTTAAAAAAGTCTATAAGTTTTTGCAAAGTTGGCTGCATGGTTTTTAGATTGAAAGCTTTTTTTGTCTCCGTAACATATTTTCTGAGGTATGATCAGGTAAATTACCGTATATTATGCATTCATCAATTTACATTTTCAAGTAGTAAATGCTATATACTTTTATAAAGCAGTGTTTCTCAAACTCTGAGCCACACCCCATAGAGGGGCGTTATAATCTAACATGGGGGCACTAGCTTATCGAAAATAACGGATTATTTTTTAAAATATCAGTTTATTGAAAGGAAAAAAATCAAAATACATTCTGAACTATGAAAAGTATATAATACTTCTCTTGTAACTTAAAAATGTGATTTAAAATATTTATTACTTAAAAGAACATTTTCAAAACTTAATACTTACACTTGCCTTCGAAAGTCTGCGTACAGATGATGATCTTTCATATTAATGCAAAAATCGCTAGCTAAATGAAGTCTTTCTGAATCAATACTATTTATTATTGATTCATCTAACGTCGTTAATTCAAATAGTATAAGCAACAATCACCTGAGTTTGCATAAAATAATACAAATATTTATAACTTCAGAACGACACAAATGGTATGGATCAAAAGTCTGCTTATACAGGAAAAAAACCTTTACAATATTGGATTATAACTAAAAATTAATACTGTTTAAGCTATTCCGTTCTTCATATAACTCTCTCATCATATTTGGCAGGGATTTAACTAGTTTAGTTGTCTCATCAGTGGATATTTTCTTCAATTCTTCTACTATGAGAGATTTGAGTATTTCCGTGGATGTTATTACGTTTTCCCTGATTATTCACTCGAGTAAATCCCATAAAATCTGTATTATGCTTAGGTCTAGAGACTAGGATGGCCTACGGGATTGGTTTGGGACATGTCAGAACAGCCACGGATTCACAATGGGAGCCTTTTGCTCGGTATCTTTCTGCTGGGGAAAGTAAAAATCATCACTCCACACAAGTTTCTCGGCACTTCCCTGATATTTTACTTCAATAATTTAAAGTAATCAATTTCGTACATTGTTGATTCAATAAATTGCTAATTGCTTACCGAAAGGTTTCCAATGCATCCCCAAACATTATGCCTCCTTATCCCTGTTTGAAAGTCGAAAAAGAGAACTCTCTTTTTTAAAATCTGTCCAGGAATTTTTGCAGGCAAATTTTTGCTCTTTTTAATGTCAAATTACAAAAAAATACTTTCAGTTGAATATATTACATTTTTCGAATAATTTTATGTCCCATTCAGATGTTTTTTGGCAAAGGTCAAAAGCTCTTTCACTAGAGAGATGAAGTTCTCTTAGCTCTTTTCACTAGAGAGATGAATGGTTTTTTGAGTGCAACTCGACCATGATAGTCATCTTTTTTTCTTCTGTTTCCTTTGAATTGTGCTTTAAGTCAAATTTGTTTTGCAAGATCTCAGCTATACTTTTAGCTATTTATGAAACTTATAGTCTTGGATTTATTTTTATAGCGCGTATTACAAAGCAAGAATCTTGATGAGACACTGCAGACAGGTGGCCGGATCTTGGCATGGAAGTTAAAATTTTAGTTGATTTGTAGTTTATGTACAATCTATTTAAATCAATACATGTCTCCTATTCACAGTTTCAGCAATTTCTTTACACATTTCCCCCTTTTGTTGAAGATTTCTAATGGTTTTTCTTTAAATAATATATCGATTTCTAATCTGTTGCCTGACATGGAACCACAAAAGTTTTCAAATATCAAATCCTAAATAAATCTTAAAATTAGCTTATAATTTCTTTAAAACATGATTTAGTGCAATTATTTTACAATGAAAGGTCTTTAAAAGCTGTATTTTGTAAGTGTACGCAGACTTTTGGCGCGGTTGGTTGTTGATTATTTGGTGGTCTTTCTTGTTTTATTCCTGAAGGGGAATTTTGTTGCTGCCGTTTGAATTAGGAAATTTTGAAAAATCCCTGACAGTTGTTGATTTTCGACAGCGAGATTTTAATAGTAATTATAGCATAAACATGTAAGATGATTGCCTGTACGCAGACTTTCAGAGGCTAGTGCACATTGATAATTTGTAGAGTTAATAATTAGATCATATTGTGACTTTTGCGTCAATGTACATTATTATACAGTATTCAATACATTGTCATTGGATAGGGGGCTAGGGGGGAGATGAAAATTGGGAGGCTTATACTTAAAATTTGAGAGAAGCACTATCGTAAAGTATTATTTTCTGCAGTATTCTTCAGATCACAATACATACAAGTGCAGTACAATATTTTCTGATGAAACACTCGTACTTATTCATTTTAAACCCTTCTCTATAATCATTATTTTCATAAACTCTTCCACATTAGACCGCGTTTTCTAGACTCTACTGTATCTTAATAACCGTTCAATGCACTTCTAAAATGATTCCAGAAAATATTGGAATCACATCTTTTGATGTATGCTAAAAGGTTTTGGTTATAAATCGAAATCATTTCCTAAAGTAACTGATTTCAAATTAAAACATAAAACCCTTTCAAAATGAGCTAATTTCTCCCTTTTCAACAAAGTATGATTAGTCTTCTAGTCCTTCTTTAGAGCTGACATAAATTTTTATACGCTGTTTCAACATTTTCCTCATTAAAACAAACTATGTTTAAAACTAGGACTCATTCTACTTGACAAGAAGCGTTTTCTAAACAGCTGCAAAGACTTCATTGAAACACACGGGTAAGGGAATTGGGACTGTGCCTTCTGTCTCTCTCTCTCGGGAAAGCGAAATTAAAATCTTATCTCCTTGGGATCTTTAGTAGTTTCACACAGAGTCCTTTGAAGCATTCTTCAGAAGCTTTAAAATAATTACAACGTTACGGTTTATTTCTTTCTACGTAGATAAAGTGGTAAACTGAAGAAGTCATACAAATTTTAGCACCGCGCTAGTTAAATCTTTGCCTGTATGTTATCATGGTGTGTGAAAGTTGCTACTTAATGCTTTTCTGAATATTAACTGCAACTATTTCTGTGCACAAGAATTATACTAGTTATATATATAGATATATATATATATATATATTGAATTAAATAGAATTTAGAAAATTTTGTTTTACTTGAATTGCTATTTGTAACTAAGTCTGTGAATTTTAAAAAAAAGAAAGTTTAGAAATATCTTCCATTTATCATTTTAGGGAAAATAATTTCTTTCAAATCTCTTTCTTTGAAAATGTATCTTTTATTCTCAAATCCTTTTTTTTTAAAATAATAAATAATAATTTTATGTTTTATCTAACTGCCTTGGCTTTTACCTTTAAAAACTAATCCTACGTTTTTACCAAATTATAAAATTTTAAACAAATTTTAATAAATATTCGCAGCAATCCAGTTCAGAATTTTTTTAAAATTAATTTATGAATGGAATAAAATTTAGAATGGATTGATTATTAATTAATTATTAAAGGAATAAAATTTAGAATTGATTAATTAATTATTAATTTAGTAATTGAATAAAATTAATTAATTATTATTTAATTTATTTATGACATACAATATAGAATTTATTAATTATTAATTAATAAAAGGAACAAAATATATAATTTGTTAATTATTAATTAATTAATTAAAAATAAAACACAGTCGACTCTTGATAATTCAAACCTTCGATAGTATGAACCTCTCGATAATTCGAACTATATTGTCACTCCCTAGAAAAACTCTTGCTATTTCGAACTAAATCAATACATTTTGATAAACTCGATATTTCGAAATAAAAAAAGACGGGATCTTTAATAAAACAAAAAAACTGCTTGAATAACTCTTTATTTGAATACAATATAGCGTACAAGTTACAAGTTTGTGACACAAAGTAAGAGAACTTTACAACCGTTCAGAGCGTTGCCCATCATTCAGTAGCACATAACGAAACACACACAATACCATTTCCAACATTTAGCAATCTTGCGTTATTGTGCGCACATGTTGGCGGAGTCCTTTTTTTTAAAGAGCGGTAAGAATTGCGGAAATCTATCTAAAAGTAAAACAGCCGTATGGAGGTCTCTTAATCCACAGAAGAATTTATTGACTACTTAAGAAAAATCTGCGATAAATTTCCTGTGCCGAGACAACCTAAATAAAAGTTACACACGTAGAAAAGGTAAATATTGTAGATTAAGCAATGGAATAAATAATGGAGCATTCATTTTGTCTTTGTGTATTTTTCTTATTCAGAACGTATTTAATTAATTTAGAGGGAGTAAGTCACTTAATCTCTATTATCTTTTCACTTCCACTCATTCCTAATGTACAGTTCGATTTATTTTCGTAGAGCACATAACTATTTTTTTTACTTTTAAAATATTAGATAGGAAAATGTGCTTCTTTTTAACGAGAGTTTCTTCTACTCATACATTGTAACTATATCTGGATCACAACTTCAAAAGCGTTTTTTTTCACATTTTAAAGTTCTCATTTGATCTGAAATGTTCTATACACGATTGTTCTGGATTACATGTTCTATACACGATTGTTCTGGATTACAATACTATAACTAAATTATGATTACTAAAAATTAATTCATTAAAACAAATTATTCAAAGAGCTACGTTAGTATCATTTTGGGAGACCAAATTTGGCGTCTATGTTGATGACTAAGTCAAAAATTTACAAGGTTTTTTTTTAAATTTTAAAGCGCTCAGTTGAGCTCAAATTTTCGTGACAGGATTGTTTTGGATATCATTGCAATAATTTAATTATAATGAATAAAATTTAATTTATTTAAATTGTTTAGTTACAAAATTTAATTTTATTCACATAATTCCAATTGTTTACACTATGGAGCAATTAAATTTTGGAACCAGCATAATAAACTCGATCCACTCGTAAATTAATATATCTTCCAGAAGTGTTTCATAATTTTCTATGCTTATAATTTTTAAAATTATTATTATATATAAAACGTTTTGGACTTTTTAAAAACCTCATTCCTTTATAAATAAAATATAAAAGATTCGATTTATTTAATTTTAATTTCAAAGAATTATATCTATTTTAAAATTGTTTGTATTTTCAGCCCTCCAGAAAAAGTTAACACCCCTGAGATCCTTCTCATTAATTCAAAGCCTTTCAAGAAGAAATCGTGATATTTAAATTAGTTTGACTATATACAGTCTATATAGGTTTTGTAAATGTAAGATAGAAGGAGCCGGGGAGCTGTTACGTAAATGGGAATATTTTAATATTTCTTTCACAAACATAGCGCGAGTTAAGGAAGTAATTTCTAAGAGATTAAATTATTAAAAATTGAGGATTTAAGATAGATAGAATTAGTTATCGGTTCACTAGCGCTTGTTCTCCTTATCTAGTTCACGTAGTCGGGTTTACTTAGACTTGGTTATTGAGATTAGAGAACGCTTTACATATCACTCCTAGGTTTCCTTTTGTAGTTTCACTTGTGATTGTTTAAGTGTGTGTAAAGATAAATAAAATTAATTGTTATTATGGAAGTCGTTGGTGATGCTTTGTTTCCCCCCACACCTTTAGCCATGCAGGACGGAGAGAGAGGGGTGTCAATTAGACCAACACCCCCACAAAGTATTCTTTAGCCTTGTGATTGCTCTTCTAATTAGTGCCTTTGTGCATTTCCTACCATTAGTTGTTAGAGTTAAATTAGTGGAATAATAAATCTGAATTTGAAAATGGTCATGGCTTATCTTTACTCGAATCCCCAAACACCAATAACCTCAAGTAGGTTTTTGCAGCATATCCAGGTAAATCCCATGAAAAAATAGTACTCCTTTTCGGAGCAATTTTTTTTATTGTCTTGAACAAAACTTCGTCGTACTTGCATAGCTGAAGGATTTTTATGAAACCTGTCATGGCCCGAATGTCGCAGGGGTAAGAGGATTCGAGAAAAAAGCAGTTATGATCTTAAAAATAGTTACTTTTATCCTATTTTTGTGAAAAAATTTCTATGACTTAACGCTAGGAGAAATCTGAAATCATAACTCCTAATCGGATATTCAAGATTTTTGAAATTCCCTTGTCTTCTGTTGAAGCTCTTTGTTATGATCTTTCTCGAAGCCCGATAGCTCGGTCAGCTTCAAGGTTGTTTTCTTCCACAATTGCTGGCGGATACTACGTCGGCTATTTACCTCAAGACGTGCTATCACCCAGTCGCTGTTCACCTTTTCTGATATTGGATTTCAAGCTTAACGATGGTACGATTTAAGCAAAAAATTTTAATTTAAGGAATTCCAAAAAATTTTTGGTGGCCTCCTATGTGTGTATACTACGTAAATAGATTTCGTGCTCAAAATTTCATAAAAAGCTAGCCATTTAATTTTTTAAGGGAAAAGCTTGAAACTTATGAAGATTTTAAAATGCTACTCCTCCTACAAAAATTAACGTACATATATGGAATTAAATTAACAGGTACATCAAACTATGTATAACAAAAGTTGGTATGGGTTTTGCAATAACATGATTAGTATTTGTACATTACTTCTTTTTATGAATGCTTATTGAAAATTCCTTAAAAAATGCACAAATTCTGAGTTCAATTATTTTTTAAAAAATAAGTATTGCTTTGATTCAAAAATGCATACCAACTTTTGTTACATGTTCTATTAGCAATAGGTAAAAAAAAATTCAAAGCATTAGGCACAATAGAAAAAAAGCCTTAACATTTTAAATGAAGACAAACTAGTTATTTTATCTTTCCGAGATAAGTAAGTTTAAAATTTTGATTTGCCATAGGGATGTGAATAAAAACAAACATAACAGCTATCATAAATCTGTGTTTTTTAAGTTTAGGGCTTTCAAATTTTGTCAGGCTATAGAAAAGTATATAAAAATAATTTCAGCTAAAAATATTAAATTTTATATTTTGACCGATTTTTGTCAATTGAATTATTCTCTTAACGATAAACGATTAATCATTAGCCTTGCATACTCAAAGACAGACACCTAAATAGTAGTTACATTTGCATAAAGTAAAGCAATCTCTACGGAAAGTAGGAAAGAATATTTTCCCCGAGAGAATTAGTAGAAAATCCCGAATAGTACCCGTTATAAACCAAAGGGTGTATTCCGTTTTTTCAGCGTCACTGTATGTCTTCATTATCGAAATGCCGAACAGAGAATGATAACCGCTCGCCAAAAGATTGCGTCAGTTATGACAACTAACTCCCTCTATGAATGAACTTAGGATATACTACTACTAATCTGACATCAGATGGGTTGATTTCATTTGATATTTCTGAAGTTTTTAACTTACAAAATTGCCCAACTAATTTGCAGACACTCTGTATTAATTTAATGGCATTCAAAAGTTTATTCAGAATTATAAAATGTTCATCCTTTTAGTTTACACTTAAGATTAACATTTATCCCAGTTTAGATGAAAAATTAAATTACACACTCTAAATCTGTTAAGTTAGGCTTAACAAGTTATTTTTAAAAATGTTTTTAAGTCAATTCCTACTTTGAATGGAGGAATAGAAAGTATTTTTTTTAAGAAATGAAAATTTGAGCAAGATATATATATATAGTAAGAGAGTGAACTATAATAGTAGGAATTGAAAAAGAGCATGGGTTGGTTTGCATTGTTGTAACAGTGCACACCCGGTTTGGCTAGTTTGGCTGAAAAACCAGTTTTCGACGCCAACTTTTGTCATTGTTTTAACAGCTACATTGTAACAAAAATTGACACAATTCTAAGTTGGCGTCGAAAGTCAGTAAATAATTTAATTAATTAACCAGTAATTAATGAATTGATATTTGAAAAAACTATACCAACATCAAGCGTCATCCATTACAAGTTAAAAAAAACTATTTGAACTTGATTGGATGAATAGAAAGTATTTTATGACCGATTGAAAATTTGGACAAGGTATACAAATATATATATAGGAAGAGAGTGAAATAGTAGGAATTAAAAAACTGTTTTTAAACCAGTTTTTTTTCTTCTTTTTGAAAAAAGTATGCTCAGGGTAAGCAAATAATTTCACAGGTATGAGATATTTGAAATCTTGGGAAAGCTATTATTTTTAAAAAATTTTTTTTCAAATAGATGAGAATTTTAAATAATGACTCTACTTGTTCCTAGTTTTATCATTCTTTAATGTGTAAGAAAAAGATTAATATTTTTTTTCATTTAGTTTATTTCAGTCTGCAAGAAAGTTGTACTTAACAAGGTGGCCAAATGACCTGTCATCTACCAATTTTTGTTGTTGTTACTTTTCCTTAAATTGCAACTGTAGAAAATATTCACGAATGTCTTAGAAAAAATACATGTTAAAGTAATTCACTCTATTATTTAAAGTTAAGATCACTTTAAGTTTATAAAACTAGTTGTTTTTGTTTTCTGATGACACCAACAAAAGCTATCAGTTAGTTTGAAATAGGGCAGAATGTTTCTATGCTGCAAAATGGCGTAAGATTATCTGAAATTTCAAAGCAACTTAGAATATCAAACACAAGCGTAATAAGGATATATAAAGCATATTTATGGTATCCAATTACCATAAAAATGTGAATTTTGCCAAAAATTGACAAATAATTTTGATGATTTCATTTTATAGGTCATCTTAGTAGCTTTATAAAAATACCCAATTTATCATTTTCCATTTACTAGAACAAAAACTACAAGTGCTTTAGTAAAAGCAGATGCCATTACTTTAAGCAAGATGTCATACTTTAAAACGTGTTTGACTCGAAATGCGATTTTTTGAAAATAATCAAATGGGGTCAGCGATGGCTAAAAAGGTTTTGAACATGATTAACTGAAATTTTTTCTGTAAGTCCTGTAAAATAGTAGAATTGTTTTGGACCTTCAGATTTATCAATCACTGTTTTATTACAAAATTTATAGTCCCTTATGTGAATATAATCACTATCTTCTTAAAAATTTTCATATAGTAACCGAGATAAAGTGCTCTAGTGTTTGTAAAAAAGTAAATATCTATTATCCTGATAATCATTTCAAAATTGAATAATATAGCAATACACTAGATTGAAAAAATTGAAAATTTGTTCATAAACCTTTGGTGCAGAATGGGCAGCGTTTATGCTATTTTTTTGTCAGTTTGTACCTATTTTTTTCCCATTTTAGTAATAATAATTTCTTTTTCTCTACTTAATTTTAGCACATTTTTCTTAAAATGCACTAAACAAATCTAAAAACAACAAAAAAATCCCCATATCTCCATTTTTTACAAAAAAGTTTGTCGCAACCAGCCGGATACCTTAACTAAGGTAGCACAAAAGCTTCATTTTTCTGATTGCTTTCTCAGATCAAATATTTTTGTTGCTTTAGAAATTAAGAATTGGATCTCTGAATTTTGTATTGTCTTTTCCAAAACTACTGCCGATGCGCGAGTGCATTTACAAAATTACTTTTATGATTTGTAGAAGTTTCTTGCTTTTTCCTTCATGAAAAGTTTATATTTGGCTGAATTTCAGTGCGCAACATATACAAATCCATAGCATATGTAAGATGAATCTTGAGAAACAATCTGAAAAAATTTATTCCTTTCGAACAAGTAACATTGGATGCCTTGCCCCATGGAAGGATATTCTTATGTCCTTCGCTAGAATTTTTTTATATTTAAAAAACTATCTCGCCTTCTAGAAATTTTTACGTCTTTTAGAGTTTTCATTTAGTTTGTTTCTGATTTGTTTGGTAAAGTATTTCTGAGAAATGTCAATATGTATCAAAACAAAAAAGAAACCTTTCAGGTTGAAAATCAATATTTTTTTTATTTATCTGCGAATTTTCATGTTTGTATGGGAATTCAAAAATACAATACGGTGGTTCTGTTTATGTGGTTGCAACTAAGCTTACATGAGTGTTTTCAATGCTTATTTTTTGTTCTACTGTTAAGTTTTTTATAAAAAAAAAGAACGAAACGAGCCTTACAGTAGTCGCATATGATGTGTAACATCTGACATGTTATCGTGGTAAATACGCAATAGTAACTTAAATCCTGAAAAAAATTAATCGGCTATGATGGGAAATAATTTTCTATCGAATAATTATATCTTTAATGAAAATTTTATTTAATTAACACAAAGAGTCATGTAATTTTTTATCAAAAATATTTATTATTGTTCAATTTTGGGAAGAGCGGAGACTTGTGATAACTATGGTGTTGTAGCTAGCTGAGAACTTTGTCAGATAGGTCACATGGATGGGCCGTGAATATTCCAAGTGTGACGTCAAAAAACCTTAAGAGTTATTGCGATTTTAAAAAGTTAAAATAGTTAAATAAAATAGCAGTGGCATCGTATCGTATATCTCGTGATATGACGTAATATTATCGAACCTCCAAATATCAAGACCCTATCTCAATTCCAAAGGGGGAGCAAAATTTTTACCCAAACCCATAGAAATAACATGGGATATTTTAGTGCTGGAGCTCCCCTAGACATACCAAAAGAGAGCAAAGTGGATAAACGGAAGGGTCTCACCGAGGAGAACCTGTGGTTCAAGTCTCAAAGCAGAGACTCAAATAAAAATTTCAAGATATTACGGATTTAAAAAAAGTTTAATGTCTTAAAACGTTTAAAACGTTGAAATAAAATACAAGGAATAACCCTATGAGCAAAAAATTCGGTAAAAATATACAATGGAGGCAGAGCGATGGAATGAACTAGGTCCGAGCGTATTGAGATGCTCAGGTGTCGAGCTATTGACAAAAAACTATCCAGGGGGGCACCTAGGGGTGTCGAGTTCTTGTACTTTCCAAACAAACAGGTAGTATTATCGAACCCCCTAATATCAACCCCATATCATCCCATAAATGGCACCATAGGTCTAGCATAGGGATTGATATTTTAGTGTGTTTGTCCTCCTCTGCTCAAAAAAGGTCATCATTAGTAAAAAATTTATAAAGGAGGGACAGGTCAATGTCGATCGACACGACCGCGCGTGCTTCCCCAGTTTCCTGTTACGCATTTCCGTCCCTTTTCACGAAATCACTACCACAAATATCCAGCAACCGAGAGGAAAGATGTTACACATCAAATATCATTATACATTTTTCAGAAGGTACATGAGCTTAAATTTAATATTCAAATCACCAATAAAGATTTCGTGCTGGACTAAGTCAAATTTTTTTTGTGTCAGTTTTAAAATAATGGAAACATTTTGCATTAGAGAGAGAAAACTATTAATCATATGTTTTCAACGGTAGAAATTTAATAAATCTACGGAATTTCAGCATTAAAAGCTTTCAATCTATATTAAAAAGTATTTATTTAAAAGTTTTCTCTCTCTCTTTCTTCAAAGTTAGTTCTTTTATTAAATTTCTCTTATTTTCCCTGAATACCATTTTTAAAAAGATCGTTTTCGAATCAACCACTTTCTTTTAAATGAATTCTTTCTTGTAAAGAAAGTTAGATCTCTAGAATTATTTACGCTCTAAGCAGTTCAAAAATATCTTGATATTGAAGTCATAATACTCAGATGAGCAGAGAAATACGTTTAGCTAAATAAAATTTTCTATACATTTTTGTTCGTGAGGTTAACTTAGAATAGCAAACTGTTATTTAATTGTGAAACTCAATAGAAAAATTTTAACTGGATAATAAGATAGAAGATAAATTTTAACTAACTGAAATTTTTTAAAGATTAATGTATTTAATATAAAATGAGAGAGACATATTCAAAATAAAATTCAAATCAAAACTTGTTGTTTATTGTATCATGTCTTAAATATATATCACGAGGTACAGTTATAGTATATTCCATATTATTCTTACTAATACTACATAGTTTAACAGTACACAAACCATAAAAAAATAATTAATAAAATAATAAATACTTTACTCGAATATTTATTATTTATGGCATATGTTAAATTTTTGCTGTGTTGGCTTAAATGTATTAAATCTTCGAACAGTAACAGTGTCCATCAAATTTTCTTTTGAAGACAGAAATATAATATTCAAGATAACGATGTACGAGTATTATTGAATGAATTTAATGCTGCAGTTATGAATGCATAAATGTTGAAAAATAACTGAATGAAACGTCAGTATTTTTTTATAATTTTAGTTGTAGCTGCAAAAAAAAAAAAAAAAAAAAAAAAGATATGTGTGTGTGTGTGTGAATGCTAACGTGCTTTAAATAAAACTAAACTATTGTTGGGGGAAAAATTAATGAATTTAATAAAATTAGTTAATATATTTCAATAAAAAAACTTTTTTGCTTCGAAATTCACGTTTTTTTCACGTATTTGGTTTCTTATTTTCGAATTAGTTTACATTTTAAGTATCGTGAAATTCTACTTAAAAATGTTTGAATTTACAGGGTTTAAAGAACGAGCCATCTAAATATAAAATGAAGGTGTTAAACATTTTGATGATAAAAATTTTTTGCTCTATATTTTTTGAAGCTTTTTCCAACAGACGATAAATTATTTTCTTTGCATTAAAAAAAAGACATAAAATGCTTTGAACAGAATATGAGTATGAAAAACATAGTTTGTTATTGACAATTACAAGGGAAAAAACCCTTAACAACCTGTTACAATGTTTGTATAATTCAGTTCTTTGTACTACAAGTTTTCAAATCCAATTTTTTTTCTTTGCTCTTGCCCCATTATTTCAGGAAAAGGACCATTTTTAAAAATTGGGATTAGAGAAATTACGTCTTTTTGGATTTGCATAATATTATTACGGAAATCTTATTAATCGTAAGCACACGTTCTGTAATTTTCTGTATACGTGTGAAAAACCTTAGTATTCAAAATACATATATATGAATAATTACATTTTCTCCTGTAGTTTGTGTTACCTCTATAGCATTATTAATATTATGCAAATTTATGAGTTGTATACTTATTTTATATTTCCGAGTAGAATGAATGCAAATGAAAGATATTATTGATTTAGATTGTAGTAAGAATTTGTTTATAAAAATGAAGTAAAACTTTATCTGGTTTTTGAAGTATTTTTGTGTTTCAATATTTTAACCTTAGTTATTTTTAAATTAATTGAGTTAATTTGAGTTTATATATTCAGTCTCCTGAAAATCTGATTATGTATTTATAAAATAGTGCCATATTCACCATTTTTTTGCAGATTTAGATGAACTTTTGTTTTGTATATTAGTGTTAATGAAATTTAATTGAATTAGATGTTACAAAGGGGTAAAAAGAAATATTTCAAAGTATACTTTAAATTTTTTCAAACATTTTTTGAAAGGCCAAAGAAATATTTTGTAAAAGACTCCGTTTTATAATTGTGCGAGAGATAAAAAATTTCTTACCTGGTGAAATGTTTTCCCAGCGGATTGTTACGTAATCATCTCTATCCATTCTACTTTGTTCATGCCAGAACCCCAAGGCATGCATAAATTCATGTATGACGATGCCCATTTGATCGCAACCTGTTGCAAGTGACAACTTCTGCTCTCCACCCATGCGCCCCACCATTGAATAGCACCTAGAACCAAAGTGATTAATTTTTCCTGCTTATACACATTTCAAAAAGGTTTATACAATCTTTTTAGAATGCCTCGAAAGTAATATGCAGTGAAAATGCTGAACGCGAAAACGCCTAAGATGAAATATCGATTGAAACGAAATAATACAACAGTCCCGACAAACTACTATGTATTTTCTTGCATTTTTTCTCTTAACGCGAAAAGATTTCCCTTCTAGCAACGAACGAAATGCGGAAAACACCAAAACACCAACCACACAAGGCAAGATTTAAGAGGGATGTTAAATGAAAAAGAGGTCGTTTCATATGTTTCATAGAAAGGAAACTAACTTGGCTTTGAAATTCCTTCGCAATAGCCGGTGACAAGAGCCAATTTTGTTTATCTAAGCGTCTTTCACCATCCATTCCGACAAATTCCAATCAGAAACATCTCAGCTCTCAACAACTGACTTTGGAATTTGTGAAGTATGAGATAAAATAAGTGAGTTTGAATCGCATTATTTTTCTACTTTAGAAGAATTTTCTTGCAAATGCAATTGCCAAAAGCTCACGGGCAAGCTCAAATTTCTAATTTGCTTAAAATAAAGATTAAGCCATTGATGAAAAACAAAAGACGAAAATGAAAATCTTTTAAGATTTTGGTGTTGCTTTTTTACCAACAATAATTTTCAAAAAAGGGAAGCAAATTATGTAAATGTTTGAACGGTTTTTATAAAATACACGCTTGTACACATATCAATGTGTACAGGCTGTGTGGCGTAATTCGTTTGTCTCTGGCCTACTGCACTCAAGGTTGCGGCCCGAGTTGGTGGATTTTCACGATGCAAATATGCATGAATTTTCATGATGCATGATTATATGCGGTATGTAAGATCTTCCTTGAGTACCCGATTGACATGGGTGCTCTCGGAAAAATTAAAGTACTAAGTACATTTTCGCATCGTCAGAGCTCAGTTGCCTCCCTCTGGGGAGGAAACTTGGGGTCAAAACTACCTGTGGCTATTGGTATCGCCTATATGGTGTCGCACTAAAAAGTGATACCAGCTTCTGGGGAATCTACTAGGTCTGTAAAGGTAAAAATACCAATCCACATTCCCATTAAAGAAAGAAACATATTTATGTAAATAAAATGTACTCTAATAAACTTAATTTTGTTGAATATATATTTTTATGGCATATCCTTTAACATAAAATTTTCTTAATACGAAAAGTATTTTTTAGCTGCCTCAGTTTCATGTTAAACAATTTTCACTGTATGTATGATTTACTTTGGACGAGATATTTACAATTCAGAAATATGTTTCTCTCAGATATCAGAGAAGATTGATATATCGCATATATCAATGACAACTAATTGTAGCTCAAAATCACTAATGCTTGATACGAATGTTGAGATGAATTTAATTTGATTTTTATTTACGTGTCATTCTGAAGCAACATGAAGGCTATTCGCGATGAACCTCTTTGTTTTGATCCAAGGTCTAGTGAAGAGGGTGACACCTCAGCTAGAACCCCTCTTCAAACTTCCACGCCATGTGAACGGGAGGACATTGAAACTCGACATATCTAATGTGCATCAACCCCAGGGGTCTTCTGTGGCACCAGGATTTAATCCCGAGTCTCTGTAACATTGGTAACGATTTCGTGACCATGACCACTCGGTTACCTTGGCAACATGACATGATGAAAAAATCTCTATAATAGTTATTTTTTCTACTTCATTTTATTTCGGTAATAAGAGAAAATAAGTGTAATAAATTTAAATAATTTTGACAGGCATGTGCTGTTGATACTCTGATTGCCACAAATACTGGAGCACTAACAATAGTTGTCAGAATAAAACAAAATTTTATAAGCGTAAATACAACGTTGGTATAAGTAAGTTATAATATAATCAAAGTAAAAGGATCGCTTATTGTAGAAAAAATTACAAATAAATGGAAATTTTAGTACCTTTTGGACCACATGTCTAGCAAGAATGCATGATGTAATACAGTAGAGCAATGAAGCATACAAATCCCGTATGATATCCTAAGATATCTCGTTCCGCAGTTGCTGTAAACGCGTCTCTAATTCAATCAATTTGTAGGCTGTCCAACTTTCCGTCCTAAATGATTCCAGATATTTTCGATTGGCGAAAATCTGGGGATCTAGCAGGCATGGGAAGGATGGAAAAGGGGTGGAGGCAGTTCTGTGAAATCCTTGTTGTGTGTGGGTGAGCATTATCCTGTTAAAGAAGGCTTCCTGGGAGCCCTGCCATGACTGGCAACACATGTGGTTGAAGAATGTCATGAACTTACCTCTTACTGTCATAGTCCCGTAGATCAATATTAAAGGTGACCATGTGGCGCTGTACAAGAAAGAGGATTGAGACGTTCACCACAAATCCTCCACACACGTATACGGTTGTGATTACTGTCAAAATTCAATCCGGATTCTTCATTAAAGACGTCCTGATTCCATTTGCTTACATTCCAATCCCTACGAGCGAAATACCACTCCAGACGGAGGCGACGGAGAGTGTGTGTCAATGGCAGGTCACCTAATGGGCTCCGCGTTAGGCAGACGCTTTACGACGATACGGACTTATAGTGAAGGTACTCCCTGCGTATGGATGGTTTACAATGAGATAGTTGGTTCTATGCTTGCGTGTTGAATAATGTGGATCTTTTAGACGATTGGTCTGTTCAGGTATTCTGAGCCTGGTCACCTTGTAACAAAACATACTCTCTCCTGTCAACTGGTTCAAACTTCTCCTCACAATAAAGTCAGAACAACTCTAGATGACGAGCAAACCTCTGATGCTCTCACCAGGTTTCCATCCTCTCTATGTCTCTTCTCCTTTCAACCTCTGACATTTGCTTATATTGTCTCCGATGATGGTGTAATGACATTTCTAGTTAAAAGCTCTCCCCTGTAACAGTTTAAATACATACAAACAAGGAATCAAAGGAAAACGAAGTTCAATGTCCTCTGGTGGCATTACACAATACGCAATAACGCTGCTTTCCAATCGTTTACATATCTGCATTACATGTACCTTCATACCAAATTTCGTAACAATCTCACCCCTTACTTCTTGATACCCAAATTTTTATAGCAATGAGTGCTTTTTGGATCGGCTACATCCGATGCATCTATACGTTCATTTTTTACAATTATCATTAACCATTTTTCCAATTATTATTATAAAGAATTATTTCTAAAACAATTATTATTAATGAAGTGAGAGGATTTCCGAACATTCCATTTTTAAACCTAGTAATGTACATATTTGGTAATGTGTTATTTAAAATAACCAGGGAGTTTATTTTCCCCACCAAAGTGAATTTTTTTAAAGTTATGCGTATCAATTAAATACATTTAGAATGTTTGCACACAAGTGTCATAATAAGTGCAATTTCGAAGGATTGAATACGTCACTTCAATGCCCAATTTTTATAATGAATTATCGGTTAAAAGCTAATGTCCTTGGCATGAATCACAAACCTGCTGGACTACAACCATCACATTAACGCGTTTTATGGCTAAGACGAAAAATGGTCAAACTTTTAGCCCTGCAGGAGAAGAGGTCTCCACATGTGCTTCTTTCCTAGACAGAAAAGACTTATTGCTGTTATACTTTCCGAGCAATACATAGAAAAGACTGACTTCCACCACTACTGTAATTGATATTAATCCCTATTATATTTGAGAGGCTTTTGAAACATTTTCCATTGACGTCATAGGTAGTCGCTTTTTGAGATGGCAACCCAGGTTAACGCGTGGGTCGAAGCCGTTTGAATATCTAAAAGGGATTTGTTCGCAATGTTTTAATTCGATTCATTGTAGAATGCATAATCAACCAGTGGTTGTAGGCTGTGCTGGCATCCAGTGTTCAGTTTTGGAGTCACCATTTCAGCTACAAGCTATTTATTGATCTAGGAAGCAGTATATTTATAACGACCGCTAACGTGCTAATCTACAACTACTTGTACGTGTTAGACGACTTGAGATAAAAAAAAAAAGACTCCCTATCTTGGTCAATCAGATCTCTCATTTGCAATAATTAATAGTTTTATAATTCTTTGTGGAAATCTATGGAATTTATACATTTCTACAATAGAGATTTTAATCACGATTTAAAACAATCTTAATCCAAAATATCCCCTTTTTTAATGACATTTCGGATATTTTAATTTAGCTGTAGTTGAAAAACTATGAACAACTTTCAGAGTGACTCAATCAGGTCATTCACAATATGTGAAGAGAAAAGAAAACGACTAGCTTTAATTTTTTACATTTTTTTTTCTTTTAAAGTTCTTTTGAGGGATATTTCACAAAGAGTATTGGATATATGCTAGGTAATACTATAATAAATGTTGATTTTAATAAGCAACAATATTGTTCAGTTTATATTTCATCAATGATCTCACTTACCCATTGCCACGAAAGATAGATACATAATCGGTTTCGTTGGTTCTTGTTACAAGCCGAACACATGTATTTCTGGCAAACTCAGAAGCTGCAAGTGCTACCATTATGCGTCCTCTTACACCTGTGTAAAAAAAAAGGAATTAGTTGTAATTTTTATATTAAATTTATTCAAGATCGTGCCAAACCTAATCAGTGACCTAATAGACTCGATTCATCTAACGTCATAATCACATAATAAAATACACTCAACAAATTCCCACATGTTTGATTCGACTGAATATTTTGGCGGCATTTTCGGATTTACATCTGCTATCATATAACAAAATAAAATCCTTTCTTTCTTGTAGTTTTAAAAAAAAATACAATTTTTATTTGTATGCATTACTGATGGCTTTATATATATATATATATATTATAATTTCAAACTAATATTTCTTTATTTTTATTGCAAAAATTACAATTTTAAATTCCAGGAATACCTGTCTCTAAATTATGTTGCTTGGCTATCGATTCCGGTCGCCCAAATCACCTATCGCTAAACTAAGTTGCTTGGTGATCGATTCCGGTCGCCAAAAAAAATGACATCGCTAAAGGCCTCCTGTTCTACATATTAACACTTAATTTTTAAATATAAAGGATTTGTTCAATTGAACGATCCATAATATTTTGAAACACAATGTAACTGGCAAACTAATTACTAAACCTAAAAGTATAGAAAAACACAAGACACGGGGTGAAAGAACAGAAATATTAACTAAGCTTGAATCTAATACTGTAAACTCTCTGAAACTTTGTATACATTTAATAGCTATACGAAAAGCAAAAGACTAGAAAACATATTAGTAATATTTAGAGTATACTAAAAAAACTAAAGAACATAAAATTTGAATGCAAGCCAAATCGACGGTTAGCACACAACCAAAAATGTAGTACGATTACTTGTTATTGTTTATTTGATAATCACGTGACAATCGCTAAGCGATCGCAGCGTTTTCTGGTGATGAATATAGGCTCAATTCATTTGACGTCTTAGTCACATGATAATGATAACCATGCGTTTTTAGCCAATCAGTTCAAAATCTCTTGTGACTTCATAGTGACACGGTAAAAGCAATCATGTGATCCTAGTTCTTCAGTTCATGCGCTTCAATGAGTTGCCGACGTTTGGTCTTTTCAGAAACTTACTCTAAAAAAATACAAATTGTCAACAACATTAATGCATAGACAGACATTTTAGAGGCAGACAGAATTCATTTTATTTTAAAATACATGCATAAAATAAAATATTTTTTTTAAATTTTAAAATTATACAAAAAAATTTATTTTTTATAAAATTTGAAATTTTACCCAAGTTTTACAAATAGAACAACAAGTACAATGGATTAAATTCATGACAGTCACATGATAATATAAACACGTGTTCTACATTGAATTCAAAACGGACAATAAACTAGCTCGTACTTGTTGTTCTATTTGTAAAATTTGGGTAAAATTTCAAATTGCATAATTGGGTAAAGATGCTCAAGAGTTATAAAAAGAAATTTCTTCAAAAAGATTTTAAAATTAAAGAAAAAAAGTCTTGTTTTATACATGTACTTTTAAATAAAGTGACAAATATTGATTTTTAAAAAAAAAAAGTTTCTATAAAAAGCGTAATTTGGCAACAACGAAGTGCACGAACTGTGATTTGCTGAAAATAGATAATTGCATTTATCTTGGCTATGACGTCACATGTGTTTTTGAACTTGATTGGCTAAAAACACGTGGTTTAAAATTATCATGTGATTATGACGTCACATGAATTGAGCCCATTGGCTAATAAACCATCTACTTTAACATTTAAAAGTAAGATCCTTGTAAGTCTAATAAAAAGTGATTTAAAAATATGGATTACAAATAAAGCCATGCCATGTTAATACTCTAAATATGTTTTGAAAAGTTCATTTTTAAATTTAAATAAAATAATAGTTAATGCAAAGGGGAAAATAACACATTTTTCGAATAATTATGCTTAAATCGTTACTTTTCCTATCGTAAGAAATTAAAGCAAATTTCTAATATAATGTGTAAATGCTCTTATCTTATTTCTTAAGTAGAATAATAATAACAAACAGTCAACCAACAAAATGTTATCACAAAAAATCAAATATTGCACAAAATATTATAATCGTAACAATCAACAGTGCCCTGGCTTTGTACGGCCCAAGTATGCCAGTTTGACCCCCGGCCCAAGTCGTTAGATTTTCATGATGCAAAATATCGATAGTGTCTATCATGATCATGCGACATGTAAAAGTTCCCTTGAGTGACTGTTTGGTTTCGGTGCTCCCGGCAAAACTATATTCTGAGTACAATTTTGGATCATAATAGCTCAGATGTCTCTCTCTGGGAAGTAAACTGGATGTTAAAATTACATCGAGGTATTTGGTATCTACCTATTTGCTGCTACCCTAAAAGTGATACCAGTTCTCTGGGAATGTACTAGGTCTGCAATAGTAAAAACACTAACCCGCAAAAAATAACAATCAATAGCAGATATAAAATAGGGAATAAACAATCTGTCGATTACCTCTCTTTTATTTCCTATAGGTATTTACGTGCTTTCATGTTTAGACATGTTCGAACAAGGCAAGAATTTTCCTGTTCAGAAAGGAAACGAGATGGAATGCGTATTGGAATGTATTACAATTTCAATATCATCATCATATTGTGAAAAGTCAAATTTCATGTGTTGAAAGGAAAATAATTTTTTTCCGTTTGAAGCTTCTTAAAACGATTGAGTCTGATGCATTTTTGACTCGCCCCCGTCGTTAGCCGCAGAATCTTGCACATGTTAAAATTGCGAACTTGAATATTTTTGTTTTGACTCCAAGGGAAATAGTCGACTGGTTAAAATGAATTGCACCAGAAATATTTGCTTCATGACAAATATTGTGACAGTATCCATAGAATCTTGAAATGTCAAAAATAACCTCTCAGTTTTTAATGAAAATATAATCATTAATTTTTTTTGCAGACTTTCATATAAAATGACGTTGGAACTTTATCATATATACAAAGTATTTTTACTAAAGTATAAGCGGTATGGTATAAATACTCGTTATTCGTGTATGTATTTCTGGTATATCTCGATAGCTAGTATTTTCTGCATGCCATAACTAAAATGTTGAAAAATGTGAAATCCAAAGCAATCGATGTTTTAAAAAAGTAAAAAAATTAAAATCCTTCTACGTTTTTCTTTTGCTTTGTTTTTAAGGTATTCTGTCAGTGTTGAAATAAACTAATGGATTAAATAAGATAATCTATTAATTTATTTGAAATTATATTAATAAATAAATTAATTATTAATAAATTCTAAATTTTATTCAATAAATAAATAAATAAATAAATTATTAATAAATTCTAAATTTTATTCAATAAATAAATAAATAAGTAAATTATTAATAAATCCTAAATTTTATTCAATAAATAAATAAATTATTAATTAATTCTAATTTTTATTCACTAAATAAATAAATACATTATTAATAAATTCTAAATTTTATTTCATTAATAAATAAATTAATAATTCTAAATTTTTTATTCCATTAACAAATAAATTTATAATTAATAAATTATATTCAGTCAACTCGTGATAATTCGAAGTTGGAGGGACCAATGGAAAATTTCGAATTATAAAGCGAGTAGAAAAAATTCCCAAAATACACAAAGATAAATTTTTCATCAAACACATTTAAATTTGAAACTATGTAATAAAACAACAATTGTACATATGAATACAATTATTTTAAAGTATTTTTAAAAAGTACATATACAAAGTACAGTATATACAAAAGTACAGTATATATATTTTACAGAAGTTAAAAAAGTCTTGTATTAAAGAATACATTCAAAGTATTCATACACAATCCTACACATCTCTTCTTCACAATAGCGGACCATCCTTTCTGAACACATGTACAGCAAGGCCACGTGTTAAACGAAAGATATGGACGGCTGATAACAGGTGCGGTTGGTCTATTGCCCACTTAAAGGAATGAAAACAATAAAAGTGTCTTTTTACCTGAGAAATCGCAAAACACTAAGAAAGGTAGCAGACAGATGGTCATCAAATAACTACATTACAGGAAAGACGCAGAGGCAACACAACGCAAAACTTGTAAGCTCCAACCCATTTATTACAAGACTGCAGATGACAGTGAGTGTTCGAATTGTCGAGAGATTTATAACATAACTTCGAATTTTATAGCGTGTTGTAGTCTCTGGCTAGCTATAGATTTTACTTCGAAATATCGAGTGTACCAAAACGTATTGTTTTAGTTCGAAATACCAAGAGTTTTTCTAGGGACTGAGTATATACTACTTCGAATTAACGAGAGGTTCGTATTATCAAAGGTTTGAATTATCGAGAGTCGACTGTATTTTATTTTTATTGATTAATTAATAATTAACAAATTATATATTTTATTCCTTCAATTAATTAATAACTAATAAATTATATATTGTATACCATAAATAAATTAAACAATAGTTAATTTGTTTTATTCAATTAATAGATTAATAATTAATTAATATATGACAAATTTTATTCAATTAATAAATAAATTATTAATTAACCATTTCTCAATTTTATTCCATTCATAAATTAATTAAAAAAATTCTGAACTGGGTTCCTGGGAATATTTATTAAAAATTATTAAAAATTTTATAATTTGGTGAAAACGTAGAATTAGTTTTTAAAGGTAAAAAGCCGAAGCAGTTAGGAAAAACATACAAAATTAATATTATTATTTTTAAAAAAGATTTGAGAATAAAAGATACATTTTCAAAGAAAGAGATTTGAAAGAAATTATTTTCCTTAAAAGGATAAATGGAAGATATTTCTAAACTTTCTTTTTTTAAATTCACAGACTTAGTTACAAATAGCAATTCAAGTAAAACGAAATTTTCGAAATTCTATTTAATTCAATATATATATATATATATATATATATATCTAGTATAATTCTTGTGGATAAGAAATAGTTGTAGTTAATATTTCAGAAAAGCATTAAGTAGCAACTTTTACACACCATGATAACAAACAGGTAAAGATTTAACTAACGCGGAGCTAAAATTTGTATGACTTCTTCAGTTTACCACTTTATCTACGTAGAAAGAAATAAACCGTAAAGTTGTAATTATTTTAAAGCTTCTAAAGAATGCTTCAAAGGACTCTGTGTGAAACTACTAAAGATCCCAAGGAGATAAGATTTTAATTTCGCTTTCCCGACCGAAGGCACAGTCCCAATTCCCTTACCCCTGTGTTTCAATGAGTTCTTTGCAGCTGTTTAGAAAACGCTTCTTGACAAGTAGAATGAGTCCTAGTTTTAAACATAGTTTGTTTTAATGAGGAAAATGTTGAAACAGCGTATAAAAATTTATATCAGCCCTAAAGAAGGACTAGAAGACTATTCATACTTTGTTGAAACTGGAGAAATTAGCTCATTTTGAAAGGGTTTTGTGTTTTAATTTGAAATCAGTTACTTTAGGAAATGATTTATTTCGCTTCATAACCAAAACGTTTTAGCATACATCAAAACATGCGATTCCAATATTTTATGGAATCATTTTAGAAGTACATTTAACGTTTATTAAAGTACAATAGAGTCCCGAAAACGCTGTCTAATGTGGACGAGTTTGTGAAAATAATGTTTATAGAGAAGGGTTAAAAATTTAAAAGTACGAGTGTTTCATCAGAAAATATTGTACTGCCCTCTTATGTATTGTTTTCTGAAGAATGCTATAGAAAACAATACTTTACTGCAGTGTGCTTCTCTCAAACTTTAAGTATAAGCCTCCCAATTTTCACAATTACAATTTTCATCTCCCCTCTCCCCCCATTCAATAACAATGCATTGAATGCTATATAATAATGTACATTGACGCTAGTCACAATACGACCTAATTATTAACTGTACAAATTATCAATATCTACTAGCCTCTGAAAGTCTGCGTACAGGCAATCATCTTACGTGTTTATGCTGCAATTACTATTAAGATCTCGCTGTCTAAAATCAACAGCTGTCAGGGATTCTTCAAAATTTCCTTATTCAAACGGCAGCAACAAATTTCACCTTAACGAAAAAAACAAGAAAGACCACCAAATAATCACCCCTCTAGGGGGCTCGGCCCAGAGTTTGAGAAACACTGCTTAATGAAAATGTATTGAATTTACTACTTGAAAATGTAAATTAATGAATGCAAAATATACGGTAATTTACCTGATCGGACATACGTCAGAAAAATATGTTATGGAGACAAAAAAGCTTTCAATCTAAAAATCATGCAGCCAACTTTGAAAAAACTTATAAACTTTTTTATATAAATAAAGAAATGCTTTGTGTCCTGTTGTCTTCTGAACTGCACTTTGCGTTTTGCTGTTTCATCTCGAAGACAACGAAAGAACAGGTAAATCTACTATAGACGCACCTTGTCGTTCAAAATAATGAGAGGCAATTTCAGCAGATTTTTGTCCTTCACTATATATTTTAGGAGTTTTTACGGTGTTCTCACCGTTAACATTTTACCGGCATTTTTCTTTCATTGCCATAAAAGCAGAAATTCTGCATTAGACACAATGTCTTCCTAGTGTCCTGGCACCTTTTTCTGGTGTTATTTTCATCGGATTCTGCACGTGCATGAACTCTTTTCAGGAGGTGTCGAGTAAGTTTTTATTTTCTGGATCATCATGTTGAAAGAACTCATTTCTTTCTTGATCAAGGAGTTATTGTCAGGAACCAACTAATGTTTACCTGGAAACGGTCGCTCGGGGCACTGCCACCTGAGGCTCACGAAAGCGTTAATTCTGGGAAAATTGTTCATATGTTACCAATGACATTGACAGTTTCCTCCTATATGACAATCTTCATGGGAACTAAAATGTATTTACCACATATTTCCTTCTTTTTTGGGAGTGGCAAACTTTTCTTACAATCTTAAGGTACTTGGGATGGCTGAGTTTCCTGCGTGACTGTTTTTGTTCCGAAATATTTTCTACAAGCTACATTTTTCCACGTAGTG
>BMAO01033123.1:0-16690 GCA_019973975.1 Trichonephila clavata
AAAATAACGACAGGTAAACTTGTATTGGTCCAAAAAAATTATCCGAGGTCTGCTATGCAACCGTGTTAAATTGTACTTTTGGAGCAAAGGATCGTATCGATATATATATATATATAAATATATATATATATACTTCCTTTCTTTTCATCTTTAACCCAGCTTTAAGTGATAATCTACAATCTGGAGTTTTAAAAAACCGCTCTGAAAAATTGACTTCCATCAGCAAGTCTATTTTTAACAAAAAATTTTATAATAATATACAACAAGCATTGTGAGAAAAGTCATTTCTAATTTTAAGCTATTGTTGCACTACTATTAGAATTGAAAGTACGCCTATGATCAAATAATGACAATTTTAACATATCCTTTCGATCAGTATACCATCTATATGAGACATGCTTTATGCAGGGACGTCTTAAGACTTTTTGAGGCCTAAACCCAGAGAAATCTTAAGATTTTCTGAGGCCCTGGGCCCCTATGCAAGTATGCGAACCCGTAATTTTTAAAAATAGACAGTATATAGCATGCATTGTTAAACGCTTGTACAAACGGTAATTTGAAACAAATAAACCTAAGCACCTAAAAACCTATAAATCTCAAAAACCTAAGCACAAACCAGTTCGAACGATGGTCGCATTTTGACTAAATCAGTTGAATGATTGTTTATAGTATTAGACCTAGGCCTAGACATTAACAACGGTCATCACATGGTAATACAGACTTGCCATTTGGCATGCAGTTTGAAATTCTCTGTTTTCTGAAGAATTTGTACGGGAATAATATTTGACCATTAAAATTATCCGGATCCTGATCTTATGAAGATTGAGTCGAGAAGGGAACGAGACCCCACCGAGGGTTTGGCCCATGCCCTAAAACGTTCCTGGCTTTTTGTTTATATAAGAGACGCAATTTGACAGTGTCGAATTCCAACACGTGCTGGTAGGAGCTTCTCCTAATACGAGGCATAACTCGATCTTCTCGCAAACAAAAAACATTCAAATATGATTTCCGATTTAGAAACCTGCTGCATAACTTTCCTTTTTTCAGAGTTTGAGATGCCGTTTTTTCTCTCAAAAGTCGTGCTATTGCACTTAAATGTTAATAATTTGTTTATCCCAGCATGTACAGGAGCTTACACAGACTACATTCATGGGAGAGGTTATATTTTTTTATAAAACGAAGACGAGAAAGTATAGAGATGATGCGATAAAAATTAAAAATCTGTTGGTCTATGGAAGGGTTCGAACCTTTAAAACTTACCCTTGTGTACGCCACTGAAAATATTTCCATCATCCCTCGTGCAGCAGTATTAATGCAAGCACATGTGTGCTTTTTATAGGTGCATAACTGTTTCTTGAAAATGGAATCTCAGTAGTGAACTTTATATGTCATGATAACTGTAACTGTGTATTTTGTTAACTATATATTGTAACTGCATATCAATGCTTGTGCTGTTATAAGATGACGGTAGTCACCTCGTTGTTTAATTAAAACAAGTAATATATAAAAAAAATTTAAGTCAATTCCTACTTAGATCAACAAAAAAAATTATTTTAGTTATTTTTTTTTATTAAATAGTTACAATTAATATAAATATGTATATACATATGACAGAATCACAACATTAAGTGGCAATTAATTTTTATTCATTATCATTAAAGTATCGCATTGTCATCCAAAATAATCGTCTATATAAAATTTCAGTTCAACTGTTCAGCTTTGAAACGTGAGAGGAAAAAAATCTTCTAAAGTTTTGACCCAAGTCGCTAAAAATGAAGCCAGCGTGGCTGTATCTGCAATTCTTTAAATGATTAATTTCAGTCAATAATTTTAATTAATTATAATTAAATTGTATTGTTACCCAAAACAATAGTGTATAGAAAATTTCAGCTCAAAGGAGCGCTTTAAAATGTGAGATAAATACCTTTTCAAGTTTTGACTCGCCAAAATGGTCGCTAAGTCGCCCAAAATGATGCCAACGTGGCTGTATTTGTAATTTGAATAATTAGTTTTAATCAATTAATTTTTAATAATTATAATTAAATTACTGTACTGTCATCCAAAATAAATGCGTATATAAAATTTCAGATCAATTGAGCTCTTTAAAATGCATTTTATGAATGATTGAAAATTTGAACAAGATAAATATAGAGAGAGAGTGAGCTAATAGTAGAGAGAGAGAGTAGGAATTGAATGATATTTAAGCAAACAACTATTTGAACTTTCAAAATATAGAACACATTAAAATATATAATCAAAACACACTATATAAATATAGTGCCCCCCCCCCGCAAAAGTGTTCGTACACTTGTAATTTTATATAAAACTTCATGTTTTCGACTAATAAAAATTACTACTAAAAATATTTAATAGGAATTGTAATTTTTCTTATAATATGCGCAACTTATTCTTATTGATATAAAATCAATTTTTAAAACTTGGTATAACTTTACTTTGAAAAATAAAAAACTACTAAAAAATTACGGCACAAGTCTTTGTACACGGGGCCGGTTTATCCATTGGGGCCCAGGGGCCCTGAAAGATCCGGATAATCTGGACTTAACCAGATTTTCTGGTGATAAATTTCGATCCACTAGTGTCAAAGGGGCATGTACAGCTTCTGCGCCCAGGGCCCGAAATGATCTTAAACCGGCACTGTTTGTACACTTTAAAAAAATCTCAACATAGCTTTAAATATTGTGTTCCTTTCTTAATTTAATACTTTGTAGGATATCTTTTAGCGTCCGCAACAACTTTTAAACGTCTTGGTATAGATTTCATCAGTTTTTTGCGATTTCTTCATCGATGTTCCTCCATACTTATTTGTGATTATTGTTTTTACTTCACGTTTTGCTTTCATATGTCATGCCTTCTTACTTGAAATTCAAATTCTCACCCGATATGTTTTACTGGACCTAAATCAGGTGATTTAGGAGGTGTTTTCAGAAGTTGGGAACAGATATTGAGACTCCAGAGACGTACGTTGAGAGAGCAGTGCGCTATCTTGTTAAAAAATGAATTCGTCTCCTATACCCGATATTTTGAGCGAATAGTTTTTTTCAAATTGTTCTTTAAAATATTTAATTAAAGTTCATGATTTACAATACCATCAAAAAATATCGAATTACCTAATTCTTTATCTTAATCTCAATTATCTTTATGTTTTAGATTTGATTTTGAAAATTATCAGGAAAATGGATTAATTTTGGAAGGAGCCCAATTTCAGTTTCTTTCAATAATTGATACAATTGTATCGTTAATCTCATATTTAGAACGTGACAAGTGACATTTATTGTAAATAACTATAGGATTAGTAATATTAGATTAGGTACACATACATAGCCTACGGATATGATCAACAAGCAATTTTTAGACCTCTCGCCCGATCTTTCATATTTAACAACTACGATTACAAATATATTTTAATCCCATTTATTGATACGTTTGTATTTACGCATTGCATTTACAAACTCTACTTACAATACTTATTTTGTTATTTTAAATCATCAAATTAAACAATATTTATATATGATCTTTATATTATTTTAGAGACTTCATCTAAAAATATACACGCTTAATTTTTCTTTAAAAAAACGAATATTCTTTTACATGAAAGCTGCACATCCAAGTTATTTATTAGAATTAATTGTTATATGATTGAAAAAAATTAAATTCTCTCCTTATAAGCAGTGAAGTTGCTTTTTATAATAATTTAACCATTTGTCAAATCGTTTATAAATCACTTATAGCAGTTATCCTTTGTAAATTAAAATTTTTTTTAATGTCTCTAACATGAGCTCATTTCTTGTTCTATCAAATTTTAATTAGAAATATAAGAAAAAGGAGAATATATTTCACTTTTTTTTTTTTTTCAGAAGGCAAAAGATGTCTTGTATTACTTCATTTTTTTTATCTGATTTATAATTCAATGCGCGTTACTTTCGCTTTTTCAAAAATAAATATAATAAAAACCGCACCTGCCACCCCTATTTTAATAGGGAATCTAAAGATGTAATCTTCCTTGTATACTGTCTTGTGAGTTGCCGACGCATCGATCGGTCGTTTATTGATCGTTTTCTCCAGTTCTATCGATCGGTTCCTCCAGTTCTAAAATTTACGTAATTTTCTAGTTATCAAGAATATTTCATTTATAAAACGCAGCCAGACGATATTTTTGTTGCTCATTAACTTTGATGGTGAGAAAATACTTAACAATACTAAAGTCGGAACTTAAGAAACCTGCAGCAGATCTTTTGTCTTTGCAAATGTTATTTAGTACTTTATGTTTATGTAATCAATCTTTAGGAAATATTGTGTCATGTAGTTGTTGGAGAGAGAGCGTTGTCCAATTCTATTTCACACGGATTCCAGAGCAGAAATATCAGACTTATAGAGGCTCAAAAAAGTATTAGAGAGCAAGACAAACTTTTAAATATTTTTTTTAAAAATAAAACCAACTGTTTAATTTTAACAATTTTTTCGCCTTACATGTCAAATCTGATGACCAAATAAAATTTTTAAAGCAAAATTAACTTAAAATATATTGTTAAATAATTATAAAATTATAACATTTTCCATGCATTGGCTGAACGTATTAATCAAAAACAAAATGGAGCATTGCAAAATTGGGTGCTATAAATAACCAAATTATGGTAAATTAATTGTTTAAAAAAATTTCTAACAAAATTTGAAGTTCTAATTTTGGTGTTGAAGAACTTTACCAACACCAAATCGACAATCCTTGACTCGAGTGCCAGATTTGGCACTTGGTACAATTCTCAGTGACATTCTACGCTATTCTACAAAGTTATTAAAGTTAAATCGCATTAATATTTTAATTTTTTATTTAACTATACTGAAGGAGTACTTAAAAACTCTAACTCAAAAACGACACACCAAGAAGTTGCCCGACTCCGATAAAAGTCAGGAGGATTCTGGTTCAGAATAATAATTATCCAACAATGACAAAGCAATTATTTTCAAATATCTGGTTTATTTATTAAAAATTATTGTTGGTTAGTAAATTTCTATGTACCATAAAAAAATTTTCACTGTCACGATTTAGGAGTTATAATTTTAGCTACCAGCTACATGTTAGAAAGAAACTATAAATGATAGCTACACACTATAGTAATGGATTTAAAATTAATCTTAGCTACAAAATTAGCATTTGTAGTCAAGTTTTATGAGAAAAAAAATATTAGAACGTCGTCTGCCGTATTTACCTCAAAATACATCAATAATGTTAAATTCTAAAAAAAAAAAGAATTAATAATGATTCGTATACAAATTATTATAATGGAGTATTTCTTTCTGTGTGAAGACTATATAGTTCTTCAATCAATCAATATTTTTTCCTGAAAAAAAATATGCTTCGTCGTTCTTGTCACTTGGTTGTCTTTGAAAATTACAGGGTTCGTCGCCTATAGCCCCCATGTTGCTCCTGTTCGACGAAAATTAAAATCAAACCAATGTCTAATATTGAAAATTAAATACTTATTTTACATTATAGGAAAGAAAATTATGTATTCTTAAACTTCAATAATTCTGAAAATGTGTTTGAATAAAAATGATTATAAAATTGCGTTATATACGTACTGGGTATCCCAAAAATAGCGCCCATACTCTGTACAACAGAATTCCTCGTTTGGTATAAATAAAAATTCCCAAATAACTCTATCGTTATGACCACAGTTGACGAGAAAAAAAAACGAAAAACAAAGTATAACGTCACAGCAGGGGCAAGGAAAAAATGCCTTATTGTACATATCAACAGCAGACTTGTGGCAAAAGTTTAAAAAGGCAGATGTTCAAAGCAGGGCTTCGAACCGTAATTTTTTTTTTCGTTCCTGTTCGACTAAAAAAATATACAGTGGACCCCAAAAGTGTTCGTACACTTGCAATTTCCGATAAAATTTAATGTTTTCGACTAATAAATATTAATATATTGGAATTTTTTAACGATATCTGTGCAATTTGTTCTTAATGGAATGACATAATCATTTTTTTTAAAATAGTATAAATATTATTTTTAAAAATTAACAATAAAAAAGCTTCTGAAAAATTACGCCACAAAAGTCTTCTTACACTTAACAAAAATCTCAGCATAGCTTTTAATATTGTATTTCTTTCTTAATTAAGTACTTAGAAGGATATATTTTAGTGTCCACAACAACTTTTAAAAGTCTTGGTATAGATTTAATCAGTTTTTTGTCATTTCTGCATCGATTTTCCTCCATTCTTCTGTGATTATTGTTTTTTCTTCCCATTATGTGTTTATATGTTCTGTTTCCTTTTTTTAATCAAATTCTCACCAAATATGTTTTACTGAGGAATTTTCAGAATTTTGGGACACTTATAGAGACACCAGCGGTGTACCTTGAGAGCAATGCGCGTGGTTTCATTATCCTGTTAAAAAATTTAGTCGTCTTCAATATCCAAATTTTGGGTGAATAATTTAAAATTTCTCTTCAAAAAAATTTTAATAGAGCTCATGATTCACAATGCCATCAAAAAATACCAAATTACCTAATTTTGAGGCCAATTTACATCCCCACGCAAGAACACCTCCACCTCCATGCCTAATCATGGAGGTCGAGGAGTTCTTGTTCCATATAAATTCATGGGATTAAATTCCTCATTTTTTCACTAAAAAACTATTATATGCCCATCAGAAACAAAAATGTTTAATTTTCAGTCATTCCAATCAATTTGCAGTCAATTTTGAATTTTCTGAAACTTAATCCCAAGAATCCAGTTGGATCAGAGAGCCATGGTGTGGAAGTGTTTTTGTGTAGGGTGTAAATCGGCCTCAAAATTAGGTAATTTGGTATTTTTTGATGGTATTGTGAATCATGAGCTCTATTTTACTATTTTAAAAAGAAATTTTAAATTATCCACCAAAAATTTGGATATTGAAGACGATTTCATTTTTAACAGATAATGACGCCGAGCGCACTGCTCTCAATGTACGCCGCTGGTGTCTCTATAAGTGTCCCAAAATTCTGAAAATACCTCATCAATCAATTTATCAGCCCAGCAAAACATATTTGATGAGAATTTAATTAAAAAATGAAAATAGGACATATAAACACAATGTGGGAAGTAAAAACAATAATCACAGAAGAATGGAGGAAAATCGGTGCAGAAATTACAAAAAACTGATTAAATCTATACCAAGACGTTTAAAAGTTATTGTGGACACTAAAAGATATCCTACTAAGTACTGAATTAAGAAAGAAATGCAATATTTAAAGCTATACTGAGATTTTTGTTAAGTGTACGAAGAATTTTGGTGGCGTAATTTTTCAGTAGCTTTTTGATTATTAATTTTTTAAAAAAATATTTATACTATTTTTAAAAAATTGATCATGTTATTCCATTAAGAACAAATTGCAGATGTAAAAAAAATTCCAATTCCAATATATAGATGTGTATTAGTTAAAAACATTAAATTTTATCGGAAATTGCAAGTGTACGAACACTTTTGGGGTTCACTGTATATCGATTCAGTTCCGGTTTTCGTTCCGCCAAAAATTTTGGTTCAGTTCCGAATAAATAACTTTATTTTATGTATATTCTTAGTTGCACTAAAACTATAATTCTGTCAAAATTTAGAAATAATTTTATTCTTTTTTTTATTTGGTACAATATGTGAATCGATCCATTTAACCAGCATGTAAGATAAGAGTGGTGAGCAGAGAACGGCGAGTACTGGCATTGTTAACCATTATCAGCACTTGACGACTAGGTTCATGATTCTGGTTTATCAAATTAAACAACGTATGTCTATACAAGCATCCGTGGATTATTGCATGCTGAGATGCGAAAAATATAGTTTAGACTGACATTTTTCTTAAGGCTGATTTCGCCATATGCACAAGAGCGTGAACTTAACGCGGAGCATATTTTCAAGCTGAAAAAAATGCCTCAATTTTTATAAAAATTAGTGACATTGTAACTCATGCATTTGCTTATAATATAGTGCTTTTAAATATTTCATAAATAATGTGCAAAAGGACAGCTCGTTTAGCATTATGGTATAGTAGAAAAAATGCATAACACATTTTATAAACGAAATAAAATATTTCATAAATAATGTGCAAAAGGAAACAAATGCGAAACACATTTTATATAAGGAAAAATGTTTCAATTTGGATAAAAATGAGTATAATGATAAAATACGTGATTGTCTACAGGATAGTGAAGCCAGAATATAATATTAATGCTTAAGTACTTTGATATCTGGAAAAATATTCCGATTTTGTGTCCTATTCTTTAACATTAGCCGAAAACAGCCTTAAAAATCATCTATTCTTCTACTTCATCCAACTGAATTAAATCTGCCTTCTACAAGTAGATTCATGCAAAACTGAAACAAACGAGTGAAAATCAAAACAGGAAATCGAAAAGCAATGTACATGTAACTATGTTACATGTATGGTTGACTTTAAATTAAAAAATATTGGTAATTTTTTTTTTTTTGGTTACTGCATCAAAATGACTTAAAATATATTTTACCAAAATAAACCAATATTTTTTTCGGTTCAGTTCCGATTCGAAGCCCTGGTTCAAAGTGTCCACCGTGCATATCAAGGCAGGCTTGAACACGCTGTAGAATGGTTGAGTGTATACGTCGCTGCAGCGAAGAGCCCAACGAAGTACAAGTAAGACCGTTTGAGTAGTCGCTTCGTCTCGATGCACCAATTCCTTGAGATTTTCCCATAGGAAAAACATCTAATTGTGAGATCTGGTGATGATGCCAGCCATAGAACCGAACCCCCACATCCGATCCAGCAACCGCAGTATGCCTATCCAACCAATCACAAACAGTACAGAAATGCACCAGAGCCCCATCAGGAACCATCATTCATTTATCATTACCGTCTTTTTCTCGTGAACTGTGGATCATACAGGTACAGTTCTTTGGACATTTTTTACCATGTTTTTATTAACTCGCTGTCCGGGTGGAATTTTGGTAATTAATTTTAAAATAAGTTCCCGATGATCTAGAGACTTAAAATTTGGACCATAGCTCAGAAGTGGATGACAATGCATGAAAATGTGAAAAAAGAAGTTCTAGTCTCGAACCCAGGGCCCCGTAACTCCGGAACTTACACGAATTTACACAAACAAAGACCACCTGTCGATAGCACGGGTCGAGTTGTGCTTACGTATTCAATTTCGTGGCTCTGGGGTCAAAGAGGAACCCCCAGGCTACCAGTTTTTTTATGAACTCGCTTTCTCGTATGTCTGTCCGGGTGGAATTTTGTAATTGATTTTAAACTAACTTTCCGATGGCCTAGGGACTTGAAATTTGGACCATAGCTGAGAAGTGGATGACAATGAATGAAATTGCAATAAAAGAAGTTCTAGTTTCGAACCCGGGCCCCCGAAGAGGCTTGTATGTCTGTCCGGGTGAAATTTTTTAATTGATTTTAAACTAACTTCCCGATGCGCTAGAGACTTGAAATTAGGACTATATTTCAGAAATGGATGACAATGCATGAAAATGGTTAGAAAAACATGGTACATAAAAAAAATTTATTAAGGAAATTATTATGTACTCCCAACGAGGAATTTGGCTGTGCGAAGTTTGGGCGCCATTTATGGAACGCCATGTATAATATTTTGTAATAGTATTAAAGCATTCTCCTATTTAAAAATGTTTTTATTTTGAGACTTTTTTTAAATCTTTAATATTACCTAGGCAACCTTAAAGAAATATTTTGATAGATTGTTTTGTAAATTTTCGAAATGCTTCTTTAGAAAACTAAAATTTGATTTAATTTTTAAATTGTTTCAAATGCTGAGTTTTTTTATTAATTTTTATAATTTCTGATAATACAGAAAATATTAAGTTATGTCAGAGGCAGATTAAGCTAGTTGGAGGTCCCTGGCAGTTAAAGGTTTGAGGTCCTTGGCCGCAAGTGTCAAAAAACTAAAATAGTGAAAAGATTTTCTGACCTTATATTTTAAAAATAAAATGTATAGCTCTATTAATAAAACTCAACGTTTAAAGAAAATCTTTATTTTTGTAAAAAAGTTAAGAACCTTACTAAAGAGCTTACAATTTTGCTGTATAACTTTATTACGTGATTTCTCTTTGGCAAATTCATCAATTATTTTTGCTGTATCTACACTGCTGGCCTTTAAAATTGCAACATGAGAAAAGAAAGATCCGACGAGGCTCAAAATCACATGAAAGGAAAAAGAAGTTGAGATATGTGAATGATTAGTATTTCAACCATTTAGACGACGCAGGAGAGAGAAATGACGTCTGAAGCATTGCATAAAAGGAAAGTTGTGTAGTGGATTTCTCATTCGGAAAGCGTTTTGTAAGATCGGAGTGTGCTCAGAATATCGTTTTATGCCTCGAATAAAAAGAAGAAATGCTTACCGACAAGTGTCGGAACTTGACAGAGGCAGAATCGTTGCCTATCAAGAGTGTGGATTATCGTTCCGTGAAATCGCCCTTTGCACTGGTCGAAATCCAACCAGTTTCATGCGAATATCGAATCAATTGGTTGCTAATGAACAACATACTGGATCTCCACGTCCTCCTATGACTAACACCCGAGAGGAAAGACAAGTTGTAGGGTTGGTCCTGCAAAACCATACAGCTACATCACGGACCATTCGTCTGGAAATGGGCGAACTCGTCGCACTGTACGAGTATCCGCTCGTACAGTGCAACGACTTTCGCAGCAGCTTTGACTATCAGCACGGTGACCATTACTGTGGCTTCTCTTGGCAATGCAGCATAGCGAGAGACGGCGACTCTGGTACGCAGAACGACAAAGTTGAATACCGGATTGGTACAATGTCGTCTTTTCAGACGAGTCCCGGTTCTGCGTGTAGTATTTTGATGGCCTGTACGTGTCTGGAGGCTCCGATGAGACAGCTCTTCGTCTGATTGCATTCGATATCGGCATAGAAACCCTACATCTAGTGTAACAGCTTGGACAGCCATCGGGTAGACGACACGCTTATCTCTAGTTCGAATCGATGGTAACTTGAACGCATATCGGTACATTAATGTCGTCTTACGTCCAGTGGTCGTGCCCTATCATAGAGACCTGCCAAACGCCATCTTTCAATAAGAAAGTTCAAGACCACATGTTGCACTCAGTGTTTTGACCATCCTCGATGCACAGGGTATTCGATTGTTATCTTAACCTGCATGGTTTCCAGATCTGTCACCCACTGAAAACATCTGGTCTTGGGTCGCTGAGAGACTTGCCCGTCATCCCTCTCCAGCTAATACAATTAATGATGTATGGTATAAGCTTGAAACAGCATGGAATCAGTTGCCCGTTTCTGACATCCAAGCCCAGTTCGACTCTATGGCTAACCGAGTAAGAGCCGTTTTAGCTGCCAGAGGTGGCAGCTGTTTTTACTAATTTCTTCCCCCCAAACTGAGTGTATATTTAATCATTTTATCTATATGCCATACTGCTTACGTATAGTAAATTTTTTGAATTTACTTTCCTTCATGGTGCTGTAATTTCAATGACCAGCAGTTTATTTTGTCCAAAACAACTTGTCCTACATATAATATGGCCTTGGTATTTAATTTGTCTTCTCTCCCATGGTACTTCTTAAATAATTTTTTAAAGCGCTTTAAAACTGAAAAAGATCTCCCATTTGATATCGGTATTGTTAAAAATATTTTCAAAAGTATCTCTGCATTAGGGAAAATCGTGGCCATTTTTCTTGTGAATCGATAGTGGTCGCAGTAGCCAGGGCCGGACCGTGACCTTTGGGGGCCCTGGGCTAACGATATCTACGAACTCCCTAAATAATTAAAAAATTTGCCTTTTTCTTAAAAAATTATTGTGCAGAAAAATTTAAAATATACGAAACTTAAAAGTCCCCCCCCCCCCAAAACAATTTAAATACTTTATAAGCAATAACATAATTACAAAAAAAAACTTCTGTACACTTTTATGCTGAATATTCTTTTATTTGCTCATCACATTTTAAGTCTTTGGTGAGGTCAATATTAATAGAAAGAAGTGATTAATAGCTAAGCCTAGTATTTGTTACTGTTGTCCTATATTTGTTTTTTATGTAGGGCATTTTAGAGAACGTGCGCTCCACTTCACAGCTAGTAATACGGATCGTTAGAAAAATCTTTAAAATGGTATACAAATTTGGAAAAACCTGAACTAGTTTCTTTTCAAAAATTAAATTGTATATATCACTACAAGTATAAGACTAGCTCAATTTTAGATAAATTTTTAACTGAACACCTTCATTTACTAAATGTTGGTCTACATCATCTGAATAGCAATCAGTAATAGCGCGTATACTCTCCAGGTCGACGTTCTCCTTACTTTGATCTTGCAAATCCATCAAAAATTTTAATTTCTTACTATATTCTGCATATATATACACTTGAATTCTTCTATTTAAAACATGGATTAACTTATCTAACACTACAATAATCGTGTCTCTTTTAAAATTTTCTGTCCCATACACAGCTTTTTCTGTGAATTTATCTGCAAATTTTGAAACAACCCGTCTCTAGTTCACATCGCTATATTCTGTTTCTACATTAGGACTTAATTTTTTGGCTTGGTCTTGATACTCCTTCCATTTTTGATCTGATTCACATGCCGTACAATTGCTTATGGACGTTTTTAATGGCATAATGAACTTATTCCCTTCACAGATGTTCAAACCCCAAGAATCTGTTATTTTTTGTTAACAATTAAATCTTTCTAAAATTTCTTCCCAATATATAATTAAAATGGTAGTTTCGAGTTTTGTTAATTTCTGAAATAAATTTGCTGCCTCTTTTTAAAATTAATTTTCTCATTTTCATTGTCACTAAATGTCTTAAGAATATTCATGATATTACAATATTTATCTCTTGAGGCTTCAAAACTATCGTAGTGACAAGACCATTTGGTCTGGCTTGAACTTTTTAAGGTAAATTTCAGTTTAAGCTCACGATTTAGAAGTTTCTGCCTATAGATCGAAGTAGAAAAGCAAACATATATTTGTTGCACTAAACCAAAGAAGTTCACGATTTCAGTTGCAACCGTAACTGATTCTGCACAACTAGATTAAGAGAATGTGCAGAACACGGCACATAATTAGCGAATTTTTTTTTTTTCTTTTAGAAGAGCTTGCACAGCATTATATGGACCGGACATATTGGTAGCATTGTCATATGACTGCCCCCTACAATTATCCAATAGCAGTCCATTTGTTTTTAAAAATTCTTGAAGGTAATTTAATATAAACCTGTGTGTGACTACTAATCTTAATTAATAAGACATTTTTCATGCACTTTCCCCCGAAAACATTATCGTAGTATAGCAGCAAGTTAGTCATTGTGGGACAAATCTGCTGTTGAATCCATCACTATTGTATAGTACTTTGTGTCATTGTTATTTATTTGAGTTATATAATTGTTTAATGATTTGCTTGCTCATGATCTCAACTATTTGCTCATATATTGTTTTTGATAAGTACGATATTAACGATTTTGGTCGTAATTTTCGCAGTTCAATATATTCACGAATGAATTAGTCGAACTCTGCTAGCAGTTTCAGGGTACCCATAAAATTACCATTATGAGGAGAACTAAAAACTTCCTCGGTACCTCTAAATCAGCGATACTCAACCTGTGGCCCATGGGCCGCATGTAGCCAACTCGACCATTCTAAGTGACCCGGTCTAGGTCCGTTAAAATAACAAAAATTCAATTATTTAGGAATAATGTATTAAAAATTTAGCGAGAAACTCTTTCAATCAAGCAATCAAATCTATCAATTTTGCTATCGATGTCGTTCTGGTACAAATTGTGAAATAATTTTTTTCCTATTTGTTATTGTAATGGTTAGTGATAACAAATAACAATGCAGTGGCGACCATTTTATAGGTGTAACTAATTTTTAACTAACCCTCATGTCTAAAAAATATTTGCTGTTTCAAGACTATTGGGATCTTGACTATTTCGTAGAAAAAAACAAACATAGATCAACAACTTGTTTGATTTGTTGTGAAAATGTTATAAATAAAAAATATAATTTTGATCGTCACTGTACTACTAAACACAAATCTTTCAATGGCTCTTATTCTTGAGGATCCATTTAAAAACGAGATAAATTTATTTTCTTATAAAAAACTTTGAAACAGCAATAAATAGTTTGCAGGTAGTAATGTCACGAAATGCAGAGGTAACAAAAGCATCCCATAAAATTTAATACATTATATATATTGACAAACATATGAAATTGTTAATGATAAACTTAAGAATTATTGCAGAAATTGTTACAGTGTTTCTTAAATGCTTCCAATGTACTCTTTGATGAATTCAGTTATTTGTTCAGAAATTGTTTTTTATAAAATCAAAAAATATTTGAATAAATTTGAAACAAAAATGCGCAATAAGAACAGACAGTTTATACAGATAATACTGATTTCAGTCTGTAGTTCAATAAAAACTCTTTGCTACCACATCCTGCGATGGACAAATTAATATCTGAAATAAAAATATGTAAGGCTTTGTCAAAAGAAAAAATCAAATTATCCATGTACTTGGCAGCTTTGTTTTTATGACAGTAGAATGCAGACAAGGGGCTTGGGATCATTGATAAACGGAAATTGAAAAATTCCCCGTAACTGGGTAAAAAGTGAATGAAACCTATATTTTGTGAGTTTTGTTTGATAGAGTTTGGTATAGTTTTAAAATAAGATCCAAAATTATGAGATTCTATATTTTGACCAATTTTTCACATTTTAAATGTCCTTGATCTTATAGCTTCCCCCTCTCTATTAATCCTCACGTTGCGGCCCTCGTAAAATACATGTCAGATGTATGTGGCTCGGCGTAAAAAAAGGTTGAGTACCCCAGCTCTAAATGCTTTCTTAACACCTTGTAGCCAAATACTTTACTACCGCAATAGCACGTTTGAGGAAATTGTGGTAATATTCTGTATCTTTTCTTAGCTGCTCCTGTAATTGTTTATCTAAAAAAGACTTATTTTCTTTTCGTGTCAACCAAACTAACATTGAATTTATATGTTCAATAGAATTTTCATGATTTTCTAAACAACTTCTTACGTGTTTCCAATCAGAAAAGCCAATTGTGTATTAAGAATTTGTTTCAGAAAAAAGTTTGCAAGTGAAACAAAAAACACTACCAATACTAGTTGAATAACAAAGCCAAGATCTTTCCAGCACCTGGCCATTTTAAGTTTTTTAGTGAAATGATTATTAGAAAAGTATCTCTTTTGTTCTTTGTATTCTCTTAGCGAAACAGAATATATATTGTTTGGATCTTTATTTTGAAAATAACTCATTTCAAGTGGAGAGATATAATCAATAAAATTATTACTTAGCGATTTAGGCCACAAACCTACATGAATAATCCTAATCTTCCTACTCCGTGTCTTCATTCTTAAATAATTTAGAAATGTGTATTTGTACTTACTTTTGACTTGAAACCAATAAACAGGTACCTAAGTATCTTTTAATTTCAGGTATTATGCATAGGACATAGCACCAAATCAGTATAATATTGTAACTTAGAATTCTTATTACACAAAAATAAATGGCTACAGAAATAATGCCACTACGTTTGTATAAATGATCTATGCTCATTGGCGCCGCTCTATGATGCCGTGTACAAAACAGTGTAATTAATAAACTGTATTAATAATAGAGTGTATAGACTGCAATTAATAGAGTGTACTTAATAGACACTCTTTTAATTACACCGAGCAACAAAATTAAAGTTTTGGAGAAGTACAAAAGAGGCTTTCAGTGGTTTTTATATTATTTAGTGTGCTGATTTCGAAAATGACCTACATTTTTTCCCCATCACATCAGGATATTTTTGATAAAACTTTATTTGAAAAGGAATTCTTTCGAACAATTTAGCCTGGGCAATTTGGCAACAGTGGTTTTTATCCAGTTAAATTTATGTAAATATTGGTTCTTGATGAGGCAAATCAATTTCTCAGCAATTAGATGAAAAGTGTGTGAGTGAGTGAATATTAACGTCGCACTGTTCAGCTACACGAGAGATTTTGGCGCTGGACCTCGTAATTTTGAACCATGGTTAAGCGATGAGGACGATACCTGAGCTGGCACCCCTTCTCCTAACTATCACACCACATATACTGGAGAACGTTTGAGCTCTCGACAGATTTAACATACATCGCTTCCCTACACGGAGGGTCTTCAGCGATACTAGTCTCGAACTCATGATATGCCTGCCATGAGTCCGGTACCTTGGCCACTAGCAATTAGATGAAAATCATTGTTTCTAGACCTCACAGGCTGTCTCTGATCATGAGAAAACAAGAAATTCTCTTGAGGTTTAAACATTTTACATCCAATTATAGTGTAATTTCTAAAAGAAAATCAGCAGCATACTATTTTAATTTGTTTGTATGAAGGTATTTACATAAAATATATAGACGATTTTCGAAAGTAATGATTATTAATTTCCGTGTATTAGGTGGTAGGGCGGAAGAACAAATTAAATTGCTCTTGCTCTCGAAAATAAATTTTATATGGTATTTTATTTTTGATTTGTGTGTATTTTTTACTGGTTTATTATTTTATTACTATTTTGATTGTAAGCACTTTTTCTGTTTGTTATCTTCAACGGGGAATGGGGGCCCTAGAATCCGGGGGCCCTGGGCTGCAGCCCATTTAGCCATACGTA
>BMAO01033124.1:0-19833 GCA_019973975.1 Trichonephila clavata
GGTTTTGAAATAAACATAATTTTGTTTAAATGTCTTTACGTTATTTATCAATTGAAAAATGAATTGATTCTTTCCTTGTAGTTATGTGTTCAAGTCATTCAAATGGCCTGCTATGTCTGCAAGAAAAGGCCAAATCATACTGGAAACTTACTTCTTTTAACCTTCTAGTATTTTTACCACAGAAATGTAACAATTTCACCAAATAGTTCCATCAAACGCTTAAGGGCAACTCCTCGGTTGAGCCATTTAACTTCTGTGCAATAAAGAATATCAGAAGGTATATCATCAAAATCTTTTAAAAATTCGGTAAATTGACTATGTTTGAGGGCATTACTATGAATAAAGTTAACTGCTTCAGATACACACTGCATTAAGGTTGCTAATCCTAATTCTTTACCACATAAATTCTCATGATGAATTGTGCAATAAACCTGCAACAGTTCTACACCACAATTAGCAGCGAAACCATTTCAATTTTCGTGCCAATCATCGATTTTGCTCCATCTGTGGTAATGCTTTCACAATGGTTCATGTTTAAGGAAGCTGCATCACACAAATGTATCAAACTGGAAAGAAGTTCACTTCCAGTTGTTTGTCCTTTCATGGGAAACATTACAAGTAGTTTCTCCGTAGCACAAAATTTTTTATCAATTCCACGAACAAACAAAAGCAATTGTCTAACTGATGTTTGATCTGTAGATTCATCACAGCTAAAGAAAAATATACAAAGTTTGAAGCGGCTGATTTTACTTGATTTTCAATGTCCTCATTCAACTGTTGAATTCTTATTTGAATTGTCATTCTATTTAAACTTATATTTTTGAATTTCCTTTTTGCTTCAGGAGAAAAGCTTTTCATATGCAATTAACAAACACTTTTTTTATCAAAATCACGATCTGTGAATGGCTGACCTTCTTTTGCGATAATTTCAGTAACACTTAAGCTCACTTCCCCATATAAATTTAAAAGTTAACTGTAATTTTTTGAAAAAAATTGCTTGACTACTAAAGTTTTTTTTTTGAGTTGTTCGATTTTTTGCGATCGTTCATATCCTTTCATAGATGCAAAATGTTTATGCTTTGTTTCATAATGCCGCTTTAATTATACTCTTTTGCCAAAGCAATCTTGCAACTACATATTAAGCATGTGACAGTATCATTGTAATAGATAAAACAGTATTTATTTATCCATGCATCTTGAAATTTCCGATTTTGAAAATCTCCTTTTTTCTCTCATTATTTAAAATATTTATATGGCTTTATAAATAATGATACTAGACTAAAAATGGTGAAAACAAAAAAGAATATCAGATCCGTTCTGTGTGACAGTGAATTCAACATTCCCGATCTACTAGCAAAACCACGGGGTTGTTTAAAAGAATGATCGCTGCGGCTAAATAGAAGTTAAAATTATTATTGATAGCGCTCACTATGAAAAAAAACGTGAGTTCGATAGGTACTTTTGATTGGCTCAGCATAATTTCGAATAGAGACTGTTCCGGCAAGCGTGCGTGAATACACATTTGTTCTTCGACCTTTTCTGCATCCAGACCATGCGATGGAAGAAATAATGGCTTCCGGTGATCACGTCCGCGAACTTCTCCTATACGAAAACTCGTACTCGCAGATAGCCCTGAAGGAAAGATATTGAAAAGCCGCGTAATAAATTGAAAAAAAAATACTTAATGAGCAACTGTAAAACAATTATTTGCTGTAATACTATTTTCGTATGCGATTTTTCCTGTTTAATTAAAAAAGGTCCATTCCATATTAGATTACTCTTCTTTTATAATAGACATTCACAGGCCAACTTTAAAGGCTTCACGGGCCAAAATTGGCCCACGGGTCATAGGTTGTGCATCCCTGATACAGATGAATAAGTTTATAAAATAAAACTGGTCTTTCTGCATTTTATTATATTTTTAATTTACAATAACATAAAAGCGATTTCAATAATTTTAATTTATACAAATTTTAATCTGTAAATTTATACTTTTCTGTTGAATGAATACTTTTCTGTTGAACTTTTCTTTAGTACTTCATCCTTTAAATGCATATATCTATAAATGGAAAATTGTCACCCGTAACTATATCTTTCAATTCAGTCATTACAAAGATGCATTACCGATTAATTTTGTCTTTTAAAAACAGTACACTTAAATTTGAGTAAAATTAACTAACAAAAAAAATTTATAAGCAATTTTAACATTTAGAGAGATGTATCCTTAATTCCAGGATTAGAACCTTACAAATTGTTATTTTATTCTTAAATATTAACAGTACAAAATTCATCATCGTAACTCAGTCTATATTGCAAAAAAAAAACCTTTTGTTTTTAAAATGTTACTTAAAATTTGGGGTAGTTTTGTAAAAAAATTGCACATGTGGAAAAAACGAATAATTTTTTGGTTTTTAAATTATTTTTTCTTAAGTGTCAAGAATTTTTCCAAATTTAAGCCATAACAGTAGCTTAAAAATAACAAAAACATAAGGGGTTTTTTTGTGGTCCATATAATTGGAAAGCTTGCTCCAACTGAACTGGACTTTCTCTCGTCTCATTTTAGGATAATTTCAAAATGTAGAAAAAGCCTAGGCTCTAGACTGGATCTGAGACAAAGCATATATTCCAGAAGATCTGAAAACCAATTAGTTTTTAAGAAATTTTAAGCTTTCTGAGTTTGGATTTTAATTTTGGTTTTATTGTAAAGCATTTTTGCATTTCTATATTGAATTAATTAAAAATATTTTTGAACACAAGCCACTTTATGTGAAATGGATATTAAACACAATTTTAATTTCTAAAATCCTTTCTGCTTACTTATGTTTTGAAGTTATCGAGTTCTCTTGCATTTATACTTAATTAAGATTTATTTAAAGACCAATATATTTTTTTTTACACATAAGTTATATAACTTAAAAGTTTTTACTTTGCTTTCATTAATTTTTTCCTGTTGAGAAAATGCCATGACCAAAATGTACACAGGTTACTGTGAGAAATAACACTTGAAAGGGATGGAATATGTGACTGAAAATTGTAAATCTAAAATCCAGCTTTCACAGATGATAATACAATTAGACTTCAGAATATAAATGTACCGAATACAGATGCAGCAGAAATAAATAAATATTTCCCTGATGTACTAAACCACATTATAGTAAATAGATTGTAGTACTACATTACAGTATTTTCAAGTCATGCAACAATAACCTAAACCTACTAAACTGCCCGATTTAGAATTGAGAAAAAAAAATAGACATAATTTACACAAACTTGGTTATTTCTGGATTATCTATGTATCATTATTATTTTGTGTGTGTATTTATAACTCTTGTGAAAATAATAGGTTAAGATAAAACTGAGAAATCTGTCAAAGTAACAAATGTTATCAATATAATGTAAAAGAATATTTGAATAAAAAAAGATATTTTCAGTCAATTATTTCAAGTAGTGTTTTGATGTAGAAGATAAGCCAGAAAATAACATATTTAAAAAAATTAGAGCTTTACAGAAACTATTAGTTTTTGTTTTATGCCTTTCCAAATTTTATAAATGTGTTTTTCTCAGACTTTTAATTTGAAGATGTGTTTTCCAATCCCTAAAACTTTTTTTTTCTGTTCAAGTTTGAGACTTGAAAGATCTTGTAAATACTCCAAACACATGTTCTATAAAAGTTCATATGGATTTAGACTGAGCTTTAGTTATTTTTTTTTTAAAAATCTTAAAGTTAATAAGAAAAAAAATTCGCATTTTTTCCAGGTTTAACTATAAAAATAATTATTAAAATTCAACTAGGAAATAAATTTTAAATTCTATACTCTTTGGTTCCTATTATCTAAGAAATATATAGATCACTTACAGTAATTAAATATTTTAATAATTTAGCATTTTATAAAAGTTTTTAAAACTTCAAAAATATTCAATGCCTTAAAATTGTGAAATAATGGCTTGTCAAACTAACTTATTATTTTCAGTCTCAATATAATAGTATAATCTGAATATTAAAAAAAAAATTAGTTTTGTTGTTACAAAACTGTTTATGACATTTACTCATACTGTAAAAAGAATAAAATATAAATATATAACTTAGTGCAGTCAAAAACATTTATTATTTGTAAAAATCCTGTCCCACTATTAATTTCAATATATTTTACAAACTGTAGCTAAAAACAATTATATGTTTATGAGACCAAAAACTTTATTTATAAATGGAAATATTTTTCCTTATTAAATATATAATCAATAATTGCAAGATAATTTCAAAAATCCTAAAAGCCTTTAATGGAGAAAAAAGCCAGACATAGTTTTGGAAAGTTAGAAATTTCATTATATAATACACAAATATGAATGTTTTAAAACAAATAAGTTTGCAAAGAAAAAGCAATTTACTAAAAATGTGTATTTCCTGAATAAAATAAATCAGAATTCCTCCTCAAATATACATAAATGTGTAAGAAAAGGTTTTGTTCAATTTACAAACAATTGCAAATAAACTTTTATAAATAATAATTTGAACAGGTATAAATAGCAAAAAATATCAAAGTATAAGAAATAATATTAAACTTTGCTATAAACTGTTTAGTCAAAGCAAAATACCTTTTACAAAGCTAAAAAAAGTTTAGCTAAACAATTTATCTATTAAAAGTTTATCTAACATTGCTGAAGCTAGAAGTGTACATATGCATATATAGAGCAAAAACAAATATATTTGTTCAAAACATTTTTAAATCGTTGATTTTGAGAAAAAAAGATATTTATATATTGACACATACATACATCATTTAGAGCACTTTCACAGTTTGATATTTTTCGAAACATGGCGCTGCACACAGTTTAAGATTACAGTCTTTGCATTCAAAACGTGTTTCTCTTTGAATGAGTTTTCCATTATAGTTCTTCTTAAGGTTGCCTATGACAAATTTTCACTGTGGTTTGTTTTGTCTTAAAGAGTCCCTTTCCACATATGAAGGGAAATGCCTTGCAATTAAATGGACCACATTTTGAGAAATTTTAGGGGTAACAAAGTTTTGAGAGTCAGAATCACTAACTCCTTCTTCTATCAATTGTTCAATCAGTTTCATTCAAAAACCTATATGATTTCAAAATCTCACCATTTTTTTATAGATAGCGAAGGATATCCACACAATTAGGTTTAACAAATATCGAAAAATCTTCTTTTAGTATTTCCTTTGATGATTTCGGGCAACAGCATAGTAGGATAGACACTGGTCTCATCTATCAACGCCACTCATGGTGGTATTATAAAACACTACAGCTTTTGGTTTCAGCTTCACAGAATCTCCCTTCTTAGCTTTCACTTCCATCATATCAGCATTATGAAAAGTGCCAAGCATATGCAGGGGTTTTTTATCCTTCAACTTCAAAACGCACATTTTTCCCTTTTGGAAGGCCATAATTTCCCTTTTCTTCACCTTGGAACTTTTTAATGAAACAGGTAAACCTTTTAGGTTTGGTTGTAAAGTTCCACAGATATCTGTTTTACTGAAAATCAGTAATTCTGCTCATTAAGGTGATGTATAGAAATTATCAGTAGATAAACAAAAGCCTTTCCCCTTCAATTCATGGATAAGAGTCTGGACACCTTTCGTTGAAAGACCATAATCATTATAGTTTTAATCGAAGACAGTACCTTTTCCTGTGTATATCAAGGAGTTCTGAATGTGGCCACTTTCTGATTTGCAATGATGATGATTTTGGGGTTTATTGGCGCAAGAGCCAATTTCGGCTATACTGCGCCAAACATTTGTTTTAATATCTGTGGTCTAGACGGGAAGAGAAAGAAAGAATGAATTGAATGACAAGAAAGAGGGTCGAAAATAGAGAAGGATCACTAGGGTACCCGGGTTCGTGAAGCCCATGTTTACCAAAGACAGTAAACCCTGTGGGAAAAGGAAAAGATCACTAGGGCACCTCGGGATTGTGACACCCGTACTCACCTAAAGAAGGTGAGCCCCCTGAGGGGTTCTGATTTGCAAAACTGAAAGTTTTATTGCAAAACGAGCTCGTTTTGGGGGAATATACTGATTCTGACTAAATTGACCTTCATATGCTATCAGCAACTCATTTACTGATATAATCGGTTTCGGTACATATATACAGATTTGTACTTATGTACGACTAGATCGTGAAACTCTTCATTTTTCTTAGCTTTATGTTATGATCTAAACCGCTATCGAGCGCATCATTATTTGCAAAGTGCAGGAACTTCATCAAAAGTCCATAGGGCATCTCGCTCATAACTTTTCCAAAAAATGGAGATGATAGAATTGGTCTTTTTGACCAAAACCACTTTTCCACAGGTTTTTGAACTACACCTTGTGGAAACAACAGAGGGCTAAATTTTTTCATCACTTCCTTATTCGTTTTTCTATTTTAGAGCCCCAGAAAAAGGTGCCAATTCTGTATTCTCAAAGAATGATTCAGTTTATCTATTTGTTTTTTTCTACAATAAATGAGAACATTTCATCATCAAAGAAAAGGTTGAAATATTCTAAAGAATCTCCAGAATCCTTGAGACATACTTTTATTCCTGGATTTCTAGCAAATGGAAATTTAGGATGACTAGGTAGAGGAAAAGAAATATCTATTTCACACGTCTCTAGCACTATCTAAGCAGTCATCATCAGATTCACTTTCAGAGGATGAAAATTCTTCATTTGAACTTCCCTCCTTGATCAAATATTCATTTTCAGAATCACTATTCATTTTTAAGGTAAGCCAAACAGATCTTCGTAAAACTACTCAACAAGCAAATGGTAGCAATATACATTTATTTAAGCTTTTCTAAGAGGAGTTTTCCAATGAAATTGGGGAGAGATTTTGCTAAGAAACAGTAAAACCAATAGAAATAAAAATGGTTTGGAATAGACTATTCACAATAAATAACTGTGATTCAGGCATGAATGGGGATCGCCATTTCAAAAGAGAAAGATAAACTAATTAGAAAACAGCTTTTCTTTTTTTGGAAGTTCCATTAAAAGAAGCTCTAAAAGACCACCCATCCTTTAAAGTTGTGGAATTGTTTTCCAAATGGAAGACACTATCAGTGTAATTCACATGTTTTGGATACTGACAGATACAAATGTCTGTGCACATTTTTCAGTTAAAATTTACTCATCAGATAAACTGTCAGTAAATGTTTTGGTTGAACTATTCCAAGGTTATCTATCAGGAGGTTTAAATCTTTGAATGCGCAATCAAATGGCAAAGTTTTTTAATTCTACTGGACTATATTTGTTTAATCATAATTTTTTACTAATTTGCTTCTGAAATCTTAATATTTCTTTTACTGTAATTTTTTATACAAATATTTGATACAAGCTTTCGATGTTTCAGAGCTAAATCATAAAATATAAGAAACAATGGTCAAAGTCTCACGAGTGCAGATGGTGTTTGCTTATATTACAGCAGCATAAAATACGACCTTGTTCGAATTATCGTCAGTGTGCATATTTGGAACTGTTTAGGGCACTCGAATTAATTCAAGCGCCCATATTAAGGGCTTACGTTTCATTATAAATCAACACAGTGGCTACTGATGACTGACCAGGTAATTTTGAAACATGGCTAAGTGATATCTCCCTCTCCCAACTTCCACACCACGCCAAAATGAGGACTTTGAGCCTCGACAGATTTAACGTGCATCAGCTCTTCTTCAGGGCCAGGCTTTAGTGGCACCAGGGATCGAACACCAGACATGAGTTCATGATCATGACCACCAGGCAACATGGCAGCAAAAAAAATAGCAAGTTTGAAAGAAAGGTAGTGGAGAAGTATATTTGAAGGAATAACTTCAAAACTTAAAGAAAAAATTAAAACATCCACATGTATCTTAGGAATAATAGTTAATATACCTTTGTACCCTTAAAACCACTTCAATCAGTGTATTTTGAAAGTGAATAATTTCATCTTTTAGAGAAACACACTATAATTATGTCAAATCACTTTCATTTTGCTCTTTGGCTAAATGGTATGGGTTGGTGAAAGATATTAGATATCAATGATGCGTGTTCAAAATATTATTGCTTTTGGTTAAAACGATGTTTCTTAATCATAAAAGAGTAAATAACTTTTAATGTTGCTTGTTACTAGCTAAAACATATGAGATACATAGTAATACGATGTTCTACAGGAAAGTAAGCAATATTGAAATATATCAAGTGTTGCCAAAGGACAACAAAGAAATCAAGAGTTAAATTAGTTCTTTTCAGTTCATGTAGCCACAGCTCTAAGGGAATCCCCGAAACAATGAAATTTTTTTTGAAACACAAAAATACTTATGGTTTAACCTAATACAATTCTCTACTGAATGGGTGAGACAGTTCTTTTATCATGTAAATTGTGTTTGGATGGGAGAGGTTTAGTTAATAAGAACGTTTAAAACAGGTGTCAGCAATTTATGGCACTCATGCTATGTGATACAATTCTCAGTGGTCCTCTGCATTATTCTACAAATTACTCAATTTTTGAGTGGATGGAAGTTGATAAATTTGTAATAGACCTTATTTGACAAACATCTTCAGAATTATGGACATTTACAGAACTACGAAAAAATGTGAAAGATAATTCTAAGGATCAATTTACAGCTATTTTGTAAATTTTTGAATGTCATTGCTAGAGATTTAATTGTTGAATAAAGAAAATTGGATGTACTCTGCTTTCCGCTTTTGGTTCTGCATATCAAAGTAAAAACTCTTTCCTCATATGAAAAATATTTCAACTCCGTAAAGAAATTGTTTAACAACTGAATGCTCAGAATCGTGTCAAATTGAAAGTTGTGCATTATATCCTTGGTTTTACAATATGAAAGTAGAGCGGTGAAAGAGTTAGATTTACATTAAAATTTTTGTTTCTTTATTTAATTGTAGTGAAGGGAAATACTTATATTTTACTTTGTCTATTTCTTATTTTGATAAATATGTTTAAAACATATATTTTTAAATTTTTGCTGAAGAAATAGTAGTATTTTATGTTATTTTTATGTTAAGAAATATCTTTAAATGATGCAAAATTACTATATAATAAAAACATTTAATCTAAATTATTGACCTCTATTCTCTGATTCTGCATACATTGTTGTAGTAACCGAAGGGATTCCAAAAATGTCCTATCTAATATTTTAAATATCCAAAGAATTATTAGTATTTATGGCAAATATTTTTCAACTGCATACGCGAGATACATGAATATGTTTTTCGAAATTCAAATGCAGAATTTCAATGCAGCTAATATAAAATTTCTAGTTTTGCAATGTTAAGATTACAAAAAATGTCCAAATTTTAATTACTTGTTCTTCAGTCAACCTCTATAATAGATCATAAATGATGAGGGATTTTTCATAAATAGATATTTTTTTAACTTGAATTTAAAATGGATCTTTATATTTATTTATATGCGCAAATGTCAAAAGTATATTTGCCCAGATGCTTTTGATAACTCTTTATTCGAAAATTCAAGTTTAAAAATATGAGCTTATGGTTCACATTCTCTTTGAAGGAAACTGAAGTTTAGACATTTAAAATTCTATTATAATTCATTATCTGAACAATACAAAACTAGGGATTGTATGTAAGATGCCCTGAACACCTGGAATTGAAATTATGAAAAACTAAAGGATTAAAATAGGTTTACTTATTGTTGTTATTTCTATCAATGCATAAAAATTTTTTGCAAGTAATGTAATACAGAAGCTTAAAAATTATTTATGTTTAGAATTTCGAAAGTTTAAAAGGTTTTAAATTTTGAACCTTTTTTTCTTTTTGTTACTTTCTGATACAATGAAATAATCCTTTAAAAAAAAACCTAGAAGTATTAATTAAAATAAGAAAAATTAAACAGTAAATTATCCTCATCGTTTTGAAATATACTTTGAATTTAAATATAGATATATCATAGATATTTTTTAGAGATGCATTATAAAAACTTAATTCCATTAGAGAATTTTAAGGTAAAGAAAAAAATGTGATTTTTATCAAGCTACCCTCTCTCCCCTTCCCAATTCCTTAAATTTCAAATTAATATTAAATCAAAAAATTTTAATCAAAATTTTAAAAAATGGTTATATCATGAAAAGTATATCAAAGAATTTATTTAATTCAAACCCAATAAAATCTCAAATCAAGTTAACTTACAAACTTTAACTGATAGTCCATATGCTCTGGGAGTTTCAACAAATTCTTCAAAGTTTTTTTACGATTACTGCATGGAAAGAACCAGGTTCCCCACAATCCATAAAACTTCCTGTCAGTGTCCATTGTGTCACCTCAACCCTCCCTAATTATCTTTAAAGATTTAGGGGGGGGGGGATTTTGGAAAAACACATCTCTAACGCTTTTGAAAATGTTACTTGAGGAAGAGAAAACATGTTTGGTGCATTTTTGGTGAGTGCCCAGTCTTACGGGAAATTACGTGTGATCTGTTTTTGAAGCATCTCAGTATGGCAGAAAAAGTGTGTGTAATGCTTAGGGGGTTAATAAAGCGATGGTACACCATTGGAATAGATGCCCATTTCACTCAATGTAGAATAGTTTTAGATAGTATTCTAATCACCGAAAGCCTTTAAGTTGAAACAGATCTCTATATCTCACAACGGTAGACACCAAAATAATTGGCTGTTCAAATGATGATATTTTAATCCATAACTTTGCAGAGGATCTTGTCGGTTACAAGAGATAGCTCTTTTATGAGATTTAGGTATGACATATCTTTCACACTATAGTGGAACTATGCCCTTAATAAGGTTTTGTTATAATTGTATAATAATCATGGTGAGTACCAACTATGATGGTAATTTTTACTTTATTTGTATATGTAAACTTTCTATCAGAGTGAATGTTTGACTGTTATGAAAAGGAGATGAAGAAACGATGTTTCAATAGACTTGAAATGATTATTTGTGTTTGAAATTTATATCACTCGTCACCATAATTGATATGAGTTTTGAAATATAACTTCCATCTTTAGAAGTGCATATATATATTTAGAGTGTCTGTACAACTGTTATCATTTTTTGGAAAATTAGTTTTGAATCCTTTAGGATGTTTTAACAGAGCTTTCTGAATACTGCATATGATTAAAGATATAGGATATATTGTTCGTCCAGTGTACAACAGATTTTATTACCAAATTCTGTTCAATTGTTACATTAAATTGGCAACATTCTGAAATGGTTATAGATGCCTTCTCATCAAGTCTGGAATGTACTCAATGGAAGATAAGGTGACCTAACTGATCAAGGAAGTGTTCAGCATGATTGAAAACAATCCATAAAAAGATGTGCTGTTTAGAGAAACAGCATTAGTTTGTTAAAATGTAAAGCCTAGAAAGAACAAGGGGGGAAATACAATGCACCTAGGGTTTTTTTTATACATTTGTTTCTGTAAGTGCAACACAACTGACAAGTAAAAAGGAATGGTTATCTAAATGACACCTAAATCTTAATTTCTTGTTTATGGATTGGTATGGTGGACAATAAATAAACCCCGGATATATATGTGGTTTGGAATATCTAAAGAATCACCAGGAAAGAGCTGGAAATGAGACTGTCCAGTGAAAAGTATTCATCACCAGTCAAAGCAGCTCCATGCCAATTTAGCATTCTACATGACCCTTTCCTCAAAATTAAATAAATATATAAAATTTTACAATAAGTAGACTATATTTAAAATCAGTTACAATTATATTTGTAATCATAACTACAAATTTTTTGAATTAAATATAAAGTTGAAACAGCTAAAATATCTTTGCATACTGAGTATGTCCCCTGTTAAAACAGGAAATGTTAAGCGATATAACATACAGTATGACATATTTCATATAATTGACAGTTGAAACCAAATTTAAAGCAAATCATGTAAATGCAAACATTACATTATTAAAATAGAGATAGAAAATAACCTAATACAGTAAGACCCCGCTTAACGCTGTTTCAGTTTAATGCTCTTTTATTTGAGTTGTGGGATTCCTCCCTGAAATTGCACACAGCGTTAGGATGTGTGCAATTTCGGGGAATCCCACAATTCAAATAAAAGAGCGTTAAACCAAAACAGCACTAAGCGAAACAGTGTTAAGTGGGGTCTTACTGTACTTAAACTAATTAAAATATTTGTATTCTGAGAATATTACTTGTAAATCCACAAAGCCATCATCTGTTCTTGTTAATCTGTGATAACGTGCACTTGAATGTCCAGATATCTTCTTCGTCATGATAGCCAGACTAAAATATATATACATAAACTGTTAAAAAACTTTTGAATAAAAAATTTTTTTAAGAAATCACACTCAATATAACATGCATGTATGTAGGATAATACATATAGTAAGAAAGAAATAATATTCCATACGTTTTTCTGGAAGCAATATTATTTCAGAACTATTTTGACCCGTAGGAGTAAATTAAGTGAACAAATATGTGTATAGTATGAGAGATGAAGATCTGAAATTACATCCACACAAAATTATTCATAATCCTATTTTTCAGAATCTTTAATTTAAAAAAAGCTCATTTTCATTCAAATCATTTTCAAAATCAAATAGTTTATAGAATGAATTCAAATATTTGAAAATATGACAAACTATTAAACTTTGATAAACATTTAACTACTTGTTAAACTAACCTCCAGAATGAAATTCAGAAAAGAGGATTAAGATTTCCTAAGAATGCAAATTGATACAATCAACATGCTTTAAAAAAAGCAGACATAAAATAAATTTTTTTTTTGCTCTAAATAAAGTTCAGTATGTTGGGGTTTTAATTTTTAAATGAATAAATAAACAAGTTTGATTAAATTCTCACTAAACTAAATTGTAATTACATGCAATTCCTCTCTAAAAAAGTAACAGTAGACAATAACTATAGAAAAAATATTAAATAATGAAGCAAATATTACCCAAAACTGTTCAATTCCTAACTTTCATAAGCCAACATAATAACTCTGTTATAAATAAAATGCAACATTAAAAGAATTTAAAGAAAAAAAAACATGGTTGAGTTTTATATGGTGGACTTGAATAAGAAAGGAAAACAAAACTTGGATTACTAAAGCTTGTCAGAATTTTAATTGATAATTGAGTTTTCAACTGTTGGGATATTGTGGAAAAAGAGTAACAGCAAATATATACAAAGATTATTAGCATGAAGAAAATATTACATATAATTTTTCAGAAAATGTGCAAGCTATTTACCAGTCTCCTTTGTTACATCAAAACAAAAATGACAAGCAAAGTTTTTAAATGTGTGTAAAATAATTAGAGGTGCTAGTTTGATACCATGAGGCTACGCACCAAGTTGTTGTTTATGTTTGTCAAGGTGGGCGATAACATTACAATATTGTTACCTTGATATTTTTATCGTCTGGCAATGTGGTTGTCATGGGGATAAGGTATATTGGAGTTATTTATTTTTTGTTCTTTCCCCATGGTAACCCTATTAATTTCAGATGATTATAACTCGATTTCTTTAAAATTTAACCATTTTCAATTGTATTTGTTTTTAAAGTCATCTGCTTTAATCATTTGTAGTATTTTGTGCTATTTTCAAAAATGGATATTTCTAATTTCATTGGTGAGTACCAGGATATTTTTTTTAAAAAAAATACGAGGGCTGTGCTTTTAATTTTTGCACATTTTAACTTTATTTTTAAATAATGCCTTTTTAAATGTTCATAGTTCAATTAAGTTCATTTAAAGAACTCCCAGTTTTGGAATATTGCAAGTTACAGCACTTATTAATTGATATTCAATGTTCATTTCAATATAATTTTTGTAATTATTTTATTTATAGTGTATAAAAATACAATTAATATTATATGTAATAATCATATAATATTCTTTATTTATAATAATTATTATGTTATTTATTCATAATTATGTTATATGGGTATTATTATTTTTTATAATTACTATAAATTATATTTTATAGAATTACAAATATTATATTATAATGATATTCACTATTGATTGTGATCCTGGTTATTCTCAATCTATTTCTATATTCTTTATTTGAAATAGATTTTACTGTACTTCAAAATGGTTCTTTAAAATTATTTTCCTGACGATTTGTTACCGCTAGGTCGCCATCTTGGATTCCATTCCAATGACATGTGCTACTTGGCACATAGCCCCCATGATATCAAACTAATTCCTATCAGTAAAGTCCCATTTTAAGTTATGTGCAGCAAATGAAAAATATGCAAGCTTGTTAAAATCTGCTTAATTTTCAAATTAATGCTAGAGTTACTTATATCTCAGCAATACATTAATTTTTTTTAAGAAAAAAAAGAATTTTATTAATGTAATTATTACATCCTATGTTCTGATGAAGATTTACAAGAAAAAATTGTAGTAATACAAAAAAAATATATAGATCCAAGAAAGAATTCAAAATCGATGTAACAGACAAAGATAAACATAGTATGTACGAATTACAAATGTTTGAGATGAGCACAGATTTATATCAAAACAAAAAACTTGTCATATTTTTGGTGAATAAAAGATGTGAAGCAAAGATAAAAAGCATATTATTCTTGAAAAGTTCAAACACATACCTTAATACTCTTTGTTTTCACACAGTGAAAAAAAAATGGAATAAAATTATTTTTAAAAAATTCTCCTTATCTCTTGGGAATAAAGTATGCATATCATTACAGAGATCGATTTTCAGTACACAAACACCAAGAATCAACTTCCTTCAGTTAATCAGAAGTTTTTCTAAAATTATCAACTCTTAAGAACTTTAAAATCAACCATCCTAAATAATAGGATACAATACAGAATGAAAGTAGCATATGTATTCCAATTTTCAATAAGTAAATTTTAAAAACAAAGTAAAATGTGATTTTGATATTAAATTGTAGAATGTTGGTTTTGTATGTAATTAGATTATACTCCTTTAGTTGGAATTGCTGCAACCATGTTTAATTTAAACCATGACACTATATCACTACACTTTTATAATCTCTCAAATAAACACTTGATTCACACACAATTATTATAACCCCAAACAACATTTAATTGCAAACTTTATTCCCTAAATATTCTCTTAACAAGTCTAATATAGTATAACAAATAATACATAAATACTGATAATCAAATAAAAAGTTTTAATAGCTGAAGAAGAACATGGAAGGATGTGTCCATAAACACAAATATTTAAACAAAATTAGTCCAATAAAATACTCATTTCAACCTGATAGCATACTAACAGATATGAGTGAACTATCTTTTTACAATAAAAACAAATAACAGGGCTATAAATAAAATTTTTCCACTCACATGAAGTTTTTCTTTAGCACAGATTAAATTCCTATCTGGATATAACACAACAAACAACTTACCACAAGAAACTAAAATGAAAAAATGAATTTAGATGGACATAAGGATAATTATCTTAATAATAAAATATTAATAAATATAAAAAACAAAAATATATCAACTTCTAAATTTACAGAGGCAATATATTGTTATAAACAATTATATTTCAGGTTTGATCCTATTATAATCTACATTTTGCAGACAAAAAGTAAAAAATGATCCAAAAAAGAACCTATTTAAATTTATGTGATAGTTATATTGATTATATATTAATTATTAATTTGCATCAATTTGTTACAATTTCTTTTCATGATTAACAATGAAAGACATTTCAATATGAATAGAAAGAATTGAAGATTTCACTAACGTATTAAGAAAAAAGGGGTACCTATTTGCTTACATTAAGTATGAAAAAAATTTGAATGGCCTAAGCATGGATTCTCTAAGTATTAAGTCTCTAAGAGAGAAACGGTTCAACTGACATAATCAAATGATGCTAAAAGAAAAGAGAAATTCTTTTTCTAATAGAGAAGAAACAAAAATTCTGATGTTATAGAAAAGAGCATAAGGCAAGGTACATATAGTCAGCAATGAAAAGATCTTTTAAAAATCACTCTACAATATGACAAAAAATAAGCATTTAGATGGATAAAAGGTTTCAAATGATATATATAAATGAAGCTGTCATAAAAGAGATAATTTATTCATAGTAATTAAAAGCAACACAATGACTAATTATTATTATAAATATGTAAATAGATGATTGATTGTTTTATTAACATTGAACAAAGAAATATGAGGCATATTTTAGAAATGGATGTCTCAGTTGAATGATGAGACAATACCCCAAACTGGCACTCCACATAAACATGAAGATTTAGAACATCAACAGACTTGCTTACATCTATTGCCATACATGGCAAATGTTTAGTGTCACCAAGACATGAACCCTTACTTAGAAACACCACTGCCCACAAGTGAGCAAACATGACTACTTGGCTATGGCCACAGAAAGGAAGAGAAAATCTCCACAATATAAGCAAAAGCATGTACTCAACAGTGTAAGAGCTTTAAAAAAACTGTATACAGATAGAGCTTTTGCTTCTGATCATTTCTGCTGTCAACCCCTAAGTGCCGCTGACATGTATAACATGTCCTGTTTAGTTGGTGCGTTTAGTGTCCCAGAAGTGTATACTCATCCTTCCAAAGGAGGACTTTTTGCATTGTTTGCACTGCTTAAAACTAGTCCCATGGCTTTGTAATACAATAAAATGACATCGACAGTGCTTCTAAAGAATTTACTTATTTCGGAGAAGAGGTGTTGGGAAGGAATTTGAAAGGGTCTCTTCCAAGAATGATGGAATTCATAGCTAAGCAGTTTTTCTTGTTTTTTTTTTAGTTTGAGCGTACTAATTTCTATTCTTCATCTGCTGTCATTTTCGCTTTACCGTGAGCATAAGGAGCTTTTTTAATTTTTTGTACGAATGCACTGAATGTGAGACTGGTTTATGTGTTTAACCATGTTTCAGGATATATCACAGAAAAGATAAGTTATAATTTATTTTTTATTATATTGTTGACTCTAGAGATTAATTATTTTATTTTATATTATCCTTTCCTTTTCTTTCTTCTTTAACATGAAAGTAAACAATTTTCAGATGGAAAAAAACACACCTTTTCCCCAATAAACCCATAACAATGCATGCCTGAGGGAAAAACGGTGGCACTGCAGGGTGAATTTCATAACTTTCCTGTGCAGTTAAGGGGTTAATGAATAAATTAACAAATACAATTAACTACAATATTCTTAAATATCATTTTTTTAAATCTGATTATTTACAAAAGATCCCTTTGTATGTTAATGTAATCTGGTCAATGATAATGTAATCTGGTCCTTCTGGCATACACAACATTTTTTTCTTATTAGAACAATTTCAAAGTTGAAAAATGCAATCTTAACACAATTTCAAAATTCAACACCAGAGATGGACTAAAATTAACTTTAGTGCAGAATTTTGGTTAAAAATGCATTCAATATTTTTGTTCTCATTGGAAATAAAATTCAATTACATTAATAAACATATGTAAAGTTTTACATTTTAATAATTGTGAAAAATTTCTTTCAAAATATATGAAATACTGAAATAATTTATACACCTACATACGATTATACTTTCATTCAAGCATCATACCCCATGATGTTTCATGCTAATTTAATATGATTTCAATGCTAAAATACTGATCACTTATTTCAAACTAATATATAGTTAACATTGAACAAATTCCAATTTTATAAATGAATACATGAATTAGATAAATTATGATTATTTTACTAAAAGTAGCGTCGATTCTTACTTTTATTTAAAGTTTACAAAAAATTTATTGAAACAACATAAATGTATAATAATTTCGGTCATGCGTTTTGCAAATAAAGACAATATAAAACTCAAATGATATTTTGAAAAAATTTAGAACAATATTTTATGATATTTGTTTAAATATAAGAAATATCACGTAATTAGTTAAAATTTTAATTTATTATGATAGTTAAAACGATTAAAAATTATAGATTTTTAAATTACCCCCCCAAAAAAACAAGAAAAAATTTTCAAAGCCGACAACAAATACTTTCTTTTTTACACTACCAATATATTTTTACACATTATAATTAAGTTTAAAGTATCAATAATTTTAATTTATAACAGCAGCTGTTCATTTTTAAATACTTATCAGTTAATTAATCGATAGTTACACTGACAAGCTTGGAATACTTCGGTATTTTTTCACTAAGGTCAAGTGAATGGAAAAGATAATGCAAAACTAAATTTTTGTTTGATTTTTTTTACAATAAGTTTAATATGAATCGAAAATATTAATCTTTTTTCTAATTACAGAATAAACATAAACCCAAACCTCGCAACGACTGGATTCACTTCAGATCTGTGTAAGTTTCTACGGTTTAAGCAGAAATATATATATATATATAAAAATACGTTTTATTTGGTTGAATAAATAACAAATTTAAACTTTCAAATGACCTCTAGCCAGACACCAGAATAAGCCTAAATGGAAATTCAAAACTGTACGCCAATTGTGTATAATTCATATCAAAGGTGTTCCATATTATTCAACGAGATTCAGGATATCAAGAAACTAACACTTGTAATAAATTTTTGGAAAAATTGTCAGTGTACGCAAGCACTCATACTTTACGTGGTTCAATTCTTCATATTCTTTATTCATTGATAAAAATGCCTGAGCAATTAAAGGCAACAATATTAAACAAAGATTGGTACTTCATATTATTGTTAACGTGTATAAAAAGGCTTGTGACTAAATTTCGTGACATTTTTAAGATTCTGACATTAGCTTAATGTTCATCGAGACCAAATCTCGAATTTTATGAAGAACAGAAGTATTTGAAGAGAAGAGTTTTAGAGAACTATGGGTCATTTATATTTCATTTTGATCCAAATTGTTGTGGGACACGGTTCGTCGTTTGTAGTATCTGTACAGCTTTACAGAGCAAAGCAAATAAGCAACTATTCCACAACATTACATTAAGACTTTTTTTCTGCGGAACATAAATCTTTGCCACTTTCATATTTCCAGAAAAAGCAAAATGCATGTTCTCTTTTTTACTTCAGCATTAAGTTTGATTCCTCAACATCAGTAAAATAGGCAGCTAGTTTGAAGTATCGTTAATGTAATAAAACTTAAGGGCGCGCTAAGAGAAATTGCAATTGTTAGGCATTCAGAAAGAAGAAAACAACGAAAAAAACCCCAAATGTTAAGAAAGTCACAGAATAAGCTTTTATTTTCGAAGTATTTTCAATGAAATCACAATTCTGAATTTTTTAAAAAAAATCTTAAATTTTGTAGATTCTTCTGTTGAATCTAAATTAAAACTATTAGTAAATTAAAGTTAAATGGATAATAAATAAGAAATGGATATTTAAGGTAGATTGCTTTGAACTATTAATCAGAAGAAGAAAACTACCTATAATTTAGGTGACCGTGGTAGCCTAATGGTCAGGTTATGAACCCATGCTGCCGCGTATGGGCAAAGATGGATTAAGTGGCTGGTGGACTTGTTGGCTGCCAGGGGCCCCCAGTGCCAGTAAGGGCCCCAAGCTTGATGGATTCTTGTTATAAATTCAACGTGCAACAAAAGGATCTTGAACCGATATTGTAACCAAGCACGTTTTAAGGCATGGGCTAACTGTCCCTTTGGCTTCATTGTTTTCGTCTCGTTCTCAAGTCAGCCTTTATAAGATGATGGTTCGAATAATTTTAAGGTCAAATGTTATTCGAATGTATTCTCCGAAAAACTAGAAATTTCGGACTATATGTCAACTGGTAACAGTAGCAAGACTGCATTATTATATGATGACCGTTGTCCATGTATAGGCCTACGCTTACACCATTACTGATTCCTCAAAATACAGAAGTCGGGCGGAGCTGGTTTGTGCAAATGTAAGTCATACACATTGATTTGATTAAGGT